>BQNB010093063.1:7487-26462 GCA_026074375.1 Tanacetum coccineum
AAAATAACTTATATATTTGAAAAGTAGAGTCTTATTAGATAATCATAGACTCCGGAATCAAGTTATTTTGTTGAGAAACGAATCTGATACGTACAGTTCAAGTTATAACTACTTATTTCTCAAAACTAGTTTCTTTTAATCTACTTTTATAATTATATATTCAAAACATTTTTCTTTATGATTTAAAATATCAATTTTTAACTACAAGTGCTATATTAGTAGGGAATTTTATAAAGGATATTGAGGCCTCTTCGGATGGCGTATCGATGAGTTGTTGGATTTACGATTTAAAGTGTCCTAAACTCCTCGTACGTCATGTCATGACCTTTATCCTTAATGATAGCCCAAACGATAGTACAATGTTAATTATAAAAGATCAAAACCTTTATTATATCCTAAATACATCAATGATTTTATCAAAATTCACTACAAGTATATATGTGGCATTGTATTGTGTACTATTCGTCTGTATGCTTAGCAGTCTTCTTAATCGACCTATACTTTATTAGGTTGCATTCAGTCTTTATCGTGACGCTTTATCAGTAGTGATATACTCTGTTCAAATTCATTTGAGGTGAGTTCATAGCCCCACGTTTTACTTTAATCATACTTTATAAGTTTTGGGGTGAGAAACATATGCACGTTTTACAAATTGGACGCAAGTGTACATTTTATCATGATTACGTTTTGCCTAAGTAGCGATAACCCACTGTGCCCATGAATCATGAACTGTTAAATTACATATATGTAGTCGTGGATTACATTATGTGAGCGCGAATGATTATAAATAGATCTATTTGGGATGACTTCCCCGTTCGGGTGACTAGCTATCATTAGAAACGAACGTATTTCATGTCGGATACTGGATGTTAAGGGTTGAACATCATCACGGGCAATGTAGGCAATATATATCTATATATTGTATTCAATTATGTCGAGTTTCGGTGTCATGAGCTTAGGAAAACGTAAATACATTTGTGATGTCTGCATCTGTTGCATTATCACGGGGAAAGTCTTGCGGTCCTGCATGATCATTTATTAAACCTATGAAATTCACCAACATTATGTTGACGTTTTAAATGCAATGTTTTTCAGGAGGTCATTAAGCACGAGGTGCGAAGGATACATTGGGGGTTATATTTTGAAGTCATGCATTAAAGATTTAGTTGCATTACATTTTGTTTATCTGTTATGGGCTGTAAATCTTTGTAACAATATCAAGTAAAGCTTCGGGCTTTTGTAACAAATACTTAAATAAATCCAATGTATCAGTTTAAACGACTTTTTGTGTCGTTCTTATATTATCTTGTGTTATTGATCTGATAAGTAACACGCCCCGGATCCTTATTCCGCTGCGACCCATTTTGGGGCTGTTACACGTTTCGATGACCAAGCAGATCCGGTGGCGGGTACGTCGGCTGGATTGGAAGCAAACAAGGTGGTTAATGACGGTGATGATTCAAAATCTTCAGGTCCGGTGACACCAACAAGCGATTCAGAATCTTTAGGCGAAGTAAAAGTGCTTAATTGGGTGCAGCAATCGATTGATGCAGAAAGTACCTATGATAATGATGCACGAGATCAAGTTAGTGAGTTGGAAATGAAGGTGTTAGTGGATTGTAACAACCGGGAATTTTCAAAACTTTAAATGACTATTTTACCCTTTGACTTTTCGAGCCTGACATTACTTTTGACCTTTTGACCTTTTATTGTCATGTAAAAACGTTAACTGCGTAACCGGTAAATTTTTGGAACATATTTAAATAATAAATCATATTTATTATTACATATTTCTCATTTATAAATTTCTTTTTCAATCTCATTTGGCTTGAAAACGAGAATATCTCGTTGATTTTGAAAACTGCACACAACGTGTACCGATACGAAAATAATTAAATTATATTTAATTATCGAAATTTATTTAATAAAAATATTTAATAAATTATTTAACATTCTATTTCAAAAAAGTTTGTTAAAAACGCGAAAATTCAAATTAAAGTTTTGTTTTACGGACAAAGCTTACCCGTGATACCCGATGACTACACAAATAAATAATAAACATTTTTGATAAAACATTTATGAAATAATAGTCATGTAAATACTCATTTTCATAGGAAAAACTATTTGGAAAATAATGGCGCAACTTCCGTATTTTGAATCGTCCGTTAACTAGCTTAAACGAGTCCCGAACCATTATTTAACAAAAGTTACATTTTCAGTCCCAGGGGTAATATTTACATCATTATCCCCTCAAGTATTATACACTTGCTATAATTTTTTCAACTTTGTGATATATATATATATATATATATATATATATATATATATATATAATATATATAACCAACTAGGGTTTCATTCATATAACCCTAGCCACCACACACACTCTCCTCCCTCACCTTCCTTTTTCCGGCGTCGTTCCGGCCAAGTTTCGGTCACCTGCGTCGGCCACCACCACCACACCACCACGATCACCCCACCACCTCATGCATCACCACCCCAACTTACGCGCACGGCCGATTAGACCTACATCTGCGAGTTCGAGACCTCCATCGCCATGGACTCCACCACCACATACCACAGGGTCTCACCATCATCTCCATCTCCCACCAGCCAACACCTACGCCACCATCTCCACCCCGCCATCACCAAAAGGGTACGTTTGATTTTCTCAGTCACCACTAGGGTGCGTTTGGTTTTAAACAAGCCCACTAGGGGTGTTTGGTATTGATAAAAACCCACCAAAGGGTGCGTTGGGTTTTTGGTCGACACCAAAGGGTGCGTTGGGTTTCTGGTTAGCATAGGGTGTGTTTGGGTTTTTAAAACGTATAAGGTGCGTTTGGTTTTGCTCAACACCACAAATGGTGCGTTTGGTTTTAGCAGCGCCAAAGGGGTGCGTTTGGTTTATATAAATCGACTAATAAATATATCGTAAGATTTTATAAATATAAAACCGAATCTAATGGTGGTAAATGGATAAATAAATGTGTTATGTATTTATTTTCGTTTTGTGTTTTACAACCTTTAAGAGTGTTTGGTTCTGCGTTTCTACAACGGTAAGGGTGCGTTTGTTTCTTCGTTTTGGAGCCTAAAGGGGTGTTTGGTTCTAGGTTTAACAGCCCTTAACGGGGTGTTTGTTTCTGCAGTTAACACCCAAACAGGGGTGTTTGGTTCAACCCAAAGGATGTGTTTGGTTTTACTTATTCTTGTTATTTATTTTGTCTAGTTTAGATATATATTGAAACACGCGTATTTGCAACACAGATTGGAAAACATTGAATTTTGTAAAAATAGAAAACGTTGTATAAATGATTAGGTCGTGTTGAAATTTCTATAAATTTCTATACTTAGTAATTTTTACTATAATTTCTATTATTTTAGAAACCCGATAAAAGGACGAAGTTATATAGTCTTTAAGCTTATTAATTCGTAATATTACGATCATGATAACCCGGTAATTAAACGAAAACTATACTTTTACAAGCGAGACAACTATTTTAGCTAAAAAGGAGACGAAATACTAATTTATAAAATATTATTTTATAAATTCCCGACTATAAGGTGAAATCATAACTTTTGTAAAAGCTTTACAAGCATCGTTTACATGATTCGTAACTTTAAAACGTGCGTTTACTTTTATACGAGAACTGTTATTAATTAAATTGGTGATTTTCTGAAACACTTGTCGAAATGTTTTGTTTCAATTATTTTTCTCATGTTCCTTATATAATACTTGCAAAGTATTATATACCTTGATTATTCCTTTGGTTGTTTGTCTTTGTTATATAATTCACCATATGAATTATATACTTGTCCATTTTTCATATGTAATATATATATGGAATATATTACATACTTTGCTTTCACTTTTCGATTTATTTTATTTAACCAACCACCAAACTATTACAACTTGAAACCTAAATCTTTATCAACGTGTCGCGTTGACGTAATCATCAATCGGAAAACCCAAATACATTATCCTAGGCTAGGGGGTCTTAGCCGTTAAGATAAACCACAACTTCTTGGTCGAGCCGTTCTGATTTCCGTTTGTGTTGTGCTATATGTGCATTTCTACCAATCGTTCTACAACATCGAGGTGAGTTTATAGCCCCTCTTTCACTTGTTTTACATTTATTTTACAAAACTCGAGGGAGAATACATGCTCGTTACAACTTGTTTACATATTCATTTACAATCTCTTTTACATACTTGATTGCATACTTGATTTCGTAACTCATTTATATACTCGTTTACATGAACGTTTACAAACGTATTTACCTGGTTGATTACAAACTCGGTTACACACTCATTACAAACTCGTTAAAACTTTTTTTACTCTCATTTTCATATCTCACGATGAGATACAATACTTGTTTACATTTATGGACGCAACAACTATACATTACTTTTATGATTTCAGATTATCTTAAGTTGCATGAACTGTTAATTACTCGGAGGGTAAGCGCGAATGTTATAAAATAGATCTATTCGGGATTGACAATCCCCGTTCGGGTGATTAGCTATCACTGGAAACGAATGTTATACCATGTCGGAGCACGACTGAATTGGTGTCTACAAGGCCAACAACTACATACTCATGAACTCTTACTGTGCCTTGAATAAAGTGGCATACATATAAATCTACGTCGCAGTTTCATGAACTTACGGGTGCAATCGTAATCACACATGGTGACTATTGTATTGGATACAATGGTCATGCATACTTTTTACAAATCTTATGTTTCCATCTACTATACTCAACTGTTATTTTTATATCGTATGGAAACAAAAGCATACACATCTTTGAATTTCAATTTCCTGCAAATATTATTTGGTGACTCTTTTAACGGGATTAAATAGTCATATTACACTTTACAAATATTGAGTCCAACATTAACAGAAATTTATAAAATCTACGATTCACCAACTTTATGTTTGACACTTTTATAGCAAGTTTTAGCATGTTTTTTTCAGGTAAATTAGATGCTTGGCTTAACTGATGTGCATTGGAGTCTATACTATACAAGATTACAATCATGAATTTATACTACATTCAAATGATCAAATCTCGTTGTATTGCTTTCAAGCTTTTCATTATGATGCAATTATGGGACAAATGTTATATCAATTTCTAGAAAATCAACGAGATTACTTTTCAAACGACACATTTAGAGGTCGTTCTCTTGTATCTTGTGCTGTTGTATTATGAAGTAACACTCCCGGACATATTTTCGCTGTGACCCATTTTGGGGGTGTTACAGATTGGTATCAAAGCCAAGGTTATAAAGAACTAGGTTGCATATTTGACCTAAACTATAACCGTTTTTACAAACATTGCATCACATCAAAAATTTTCATGTGCATACACACTAATTGCTTACTTGCTTACATTACTTGTTACATTAAGTGCTTACATGACATACATATATACATATATGTTTACATTCATTTATGTATACCCTACATTTATTTATATAAGAGTTATTTATATAAATACTATATCACTTCTTAGACATTTTGAGTTGCATAATGGTCTCACTTCGTTCTCAGACATTGTAAGTTATACAATGGCCTCTAAAATTATTTTCTTTCTTTATAACCCTATACAATATTGTATTACACGAAAACCATCACAATTTTGTTTACATGGAACTATGTATGAATCTAGGTATTACAAGTCTTGTATGGACAGGACTTGTAATAGTAGGATTGATATGATAATTGCTATATTAACGAAACCCGTCACAGTTCTGTTCACATGGAATTATGTATGAATCTAAGTATTACAAGTCTTGTATGGGCGGGACTTGTAATAAGAGAATTGATATGATAATTGCTATGTTGACTCGTTCATAAAGACCTTTATCTTATTTACTTTAACTGCTTACTCATCAACTATTTTAAACACTATGTCGATCTTCCCTGATTGTTTAATTTAGTTTTAAACACTTGTCCCATACTCATTAGAGCACCTGCATCGTCATGTCATCCATCACCTTAAAGGATATGTAAGTACGCGTATTGCATCAGAAATTATTAAGTAGGATGATTTATAATCTCTTTATTTGAAAGGATTGGGACGCTTCCTTATGTAAATAATGAATCATAAATGAGTGGGCTTAATGGTATCCAATATGACACGAGTATGAACTCGAACCCGAAAATCACCAGAATATATTAAAAAGGTCTAGAAACACAATCGTGCCTTACCACTCAGTAGAATCTTAAGGGCTCACTTGGAACTACCTTATCTCATTCTTAAGTTATTACTTTTGCCGTTACAAATCCATACAATCATAAACTGTTTGTGGAGCTAACAGGCTTGTTACACTCTTGACCTAATGGACTTGGTTCAATCTCGAACTAACACACTAAAATATTCCGCCACCTATCACATAAGTTCTCCCATGAGCTCCTTTCATTTGTTGACCTTTATTTTGGAGATATTGTTTCCCAAAATGTCCTCACTCTTCACATCCGATCACCGTTGGTTATGGTCATTTTTGTTATGTTTGCTATTGATTTGGGTCCTTGAGCAGTCCCAGCTCATACAATTTTATCCACTAGGTAATGCAACCTCCCTTAAACCAGATAAACATCTCTCGATGAAACATCTAGTCGAACTATTCATTTCAGACCAATAGTACACCAATATAAGTCGTGATACATCCGATTACAGCCTAGGTAAGTTTAATACTTACATCCATTAGCCTCGTCCAACATTAATCATCGAACATTACTGATATCAAAAACTAGACTCTGCCCTTAAACATTTAAAACTTTATATAGACATACCCACGCGTCTACACTTTCTCCTTTGAGGTGTTCACTATTAAGAGACTTTCTTCATAACGCGTTTATATCAATCATAAAACTTATAATGATATTTTTCTAAAATACCTATGCTAATGGATTAAATATCCTGGTCAAACTTAGCCAAAATTTACGTATATTAAGAAGTGTCGAGACATTGAATTTTGTAGAAGAAATTATCAACGCCATGTTTAAAACTGGTTTATTAAATCTTAAATCTTTTCTTGGTCACACAATAGGTTAACACAAATTGAATCCCGGGATGGGATTCCTTTAAGGGGTAGGTATTGTAACAACCGGGAATTTTCAGAACATTAAATGACTATTTTATCCTTTGACTTTTCGGGCCTGACTTGACTTTTGACCTTTTGACCTTTTATAGTCATGTAAAAACGATTACTGCATAACCGGTAAATTTTTAGAACATATTTAAATAATAAATCATATTTATTATTACATATTTCTCATTTATAAATTTCTTTTTCAATCTCATTTGGCTTGAAAACGAGAATATCTCGTTGATTTTGAAAACCGTACACAACGCCAACCGATACGAAAATAATTAAATTATATTTAATTATCAAAATTTATTTAATAAATTATTTAACATTCTATTTCAAAAACATTTGTTAAAACGCGAAAATTCAAATTAAAGTTTTATTATACTGACAAAGCTTACCCGTGATACCCGATGACTACACAAATAAATAATAAACATTTTAAATAAATATTATAAAACATTTATGAAATAATAGTCATGTAAATACTCATTTTCGTAGGAAAAACTATTTGGAAAATAATGGCGCAACTTTCGTGTTTTGAATCGTCCGTTAACTGGCTTAAACGAGTCCCGAATCATTATTTAACAAAAGTTACGTTTTCAGTCCCTGTGGTAATATTTACATCATTATCCGCTCAAGTATTATACACTTGCCATATTTTTTTCAACTTTATGATATATATATATAGATAACCAACTTGGGTTTCATTCATATAACCCTAGCCACCAGACACACACTCCTCCCCCACCTTCCTTTTTTTCAACGGAATTTCGGCCACCTGCGTCAGCCACCACCTCCACACCACCACGATCACCCCACCACCAACATCATCACCACCCCACTGCCGCGCACCCCATCACCCTTCATATCTAGCCGACCTCCATCTCCACCGAGCTCCACCACCACAACCACCTCACCATCATCTCTATCTCCTGCCAGCCAACACGCACGCCACCATCTCCACCTCGCCATTACCAAAAGGGTGAGTTTGATTTTCTCAGTCACCACTAGGGTGCGTTTGGTTTTAAACAAACCTACTAGGGGCATTTAGTTTTGATAAAAATCCACCAAAGGGTGCGTTGGGTTTCTGTTCAGCATAGGGTGTGTTTGGGTTTTTAAAACGTATATGGTGCGTTTGGTTTTAGCAGCACCAAAAGGGTGCGTTTGGTTTATATAAATCGACTAATAAATATATCATAAGATTTTATAAATATAAAACTGGATCTAATGGTGGTAAATGGTTAAATAAATGAGTCATGTATTTATTTTTGTTTCGTGTTTTACAACCTTTAGGAGTGTTTGGTTTTGCGTTTTTACAACGGTAAGGGTGCGTTTGGTTTTGCGTTTTGGAGCCTAAAGGGGTGTTTGGTTCTGGGTTTAACAGCCCCTAACGGGGTGTTCGTTTCTGCAGTTAACACCCAAACAGGGGTGTTTGGCTCAACCCATAGGATGTGTTTGGTTTTACTTATTCTTGTTATTTATTTTGTCTAATTTAGATATATATTGAAACACGCGTATTTGCAACATGGATTGATTGAAAAAGGGGAAAACATTGATTTTTTTTAAAATGGAAAACGTTGTATAAATGATTAGGCCGTGTCGAAATTTCTCTAAATTTCTATACTTAGTAATTTTTACTATAATTTCTATTATTTTAGAAACCTGATAAAAGGACGAAGTTATATAGTCTTTAAGCTTATTAATTTGTAATATTACGATCACGGTAACCCGGTAATTAAATGAAAACTATACTTTTACAAACAAGACAACTATTTTAGCTAAAAAGGAGACGAAATACTAATTTATAAAATATTATATTATAAATTCCCAACTATAAGGTAAAATCATAACTTTTGTAAAAGCTTTACAAGCATCGTTTACATGATTCGTAACTTTAAAACGTACGTTTACTTTTATACAAGAACTGTTATTAATTAAATTGGTGATTTTTTGAACACGTTTCGAAATGTTTTGTGTTGAGTTTACAGATTTGATGAGACAAAAGAGCAATTGAATGAAACATAAGGACTAAATCGTCAGGATCAGAATTCTACAAGTTGGTGGAGAATTATGAAGATCTGGTCAAAGATTTACAAGATAAAGATTAGGAAAGTATTTAAATTAGTTTAATTAGTTTCCGTATCTTATTGATTTACTTCCTTTGTAAGTCTTGATCTCTCCCTATATAAAGAGATCATAGATATAGGTTTACTGTATCCAGAAAACATAGAACTCTCCCAATGAGAGTCTAGAAAAACATGTGTTTATGTGTACACGTTTAGTTAGTAGTTAGATTAATAGTTATTTAGTTAGTAGCTCCAAGGTATAGAATTGGGGCAAGGTTGAAACGTATAAGAATAAAAACCTTGTTTGATAATATACTGTTCTTTATATTCTACTGCATATTTATATTATCTGTAAAACATATCCTAGATGAATGAAGATCCTAATGAACCACGTAAAAAAGGTATGTATCTTCTTCTCCAAACCTAATTGCAATTATGGTTCGATCTTTTTTTACAAAAGTCTATTGTATATTTTATATGTAATTAAGTCTATATATAGTGAAGATATACTCTAAATTTATGAATGTACTCCATAATTATACACATGTCGACATGGATCTTTTGAGATAAATTTAGAAAAGATTTTATATATATCTTTCTAACTTATATCTTCTCATCTCAAAAGAAACGTATATATATGCAATATTCATTCAAATCCTACATTGTCTTCATCACCACAAACCCTAATATCATTCATAATTTTGCAGAATCAGTAGCAGTTTGAAGATCGTAATGAAGATCCTAATGAACCACGTAAAAAAGGTATGTATCTTCTTCTCCAAACCTAATTGCAATTATGGTTCGATCTTTTTTTACAAAAGTCTATTGTATATTTTATATGTAATTAAGTCTATATATAGTGAAGATATACTCTAAATTTATGAATGTACTCCATAATTATACACATGTCGACATGGATCTTTTGAGATAAATTTAGAAAAGATTTTATATATATCTTTCTCACTTATATCTTCTCATCTCAAAAGAAACGTATATATATCATATATATGCAATATTCATTCAAATCCTACATTGTCTTCATCACCACAAACCCTATTATCATTCATAATTTTGCAGAATCATTAGTAGTTTGAAGATCGTAATGAAGATCCTAATGAACCACGTAAAAAAGGTATGTATCTTCTTCTCCAAACCTAATTGCAATTATGGTTCGATCTTTTTTTACAAAAGTCTATTGTATATTTTATATGTAATTAAGTCTATATATAGTGAAGATATACTCTTAATTTATGAATGTACTCCATAATTATACACATGTCGACATGGATCATTTGAGATAAATTTAGAAAAGATTTTATATATATCTTTCTCACTTATATCTTCTCATCTTAAAAGAAACGTATATATATCATATATATGCAATATTCATTAAATCCTACATTATCTTCATCACCACAAACCCTAATATCATTCATAATTTTGCAGAATTAGTAGCAGTTTGAAGATCGTAATAAAGATCCTAATGAAGCACGTAAAAAAGGTATGTATCTTCTTCTACTAACCTAATTGCAATTATGGTTTGATCTTTTTTTAGGTATGCACATGCTTGACTAGGCATTAAAGATTAGGCCATTGATGGATTGATGGCTCCCATATATATGAATGAGACAGGACACGCGTAAGTTGATGGTGATGTACAATATGATTCAGAGAAGATGGGGTATGTTTTTATATCCATGTATTCAATTTTTTGTTTTGTAACTTCTTGGCTCTTTTGTATTAATGAAAATTATATATATATGTATATATATCATCAATTTTTTTAATATTTTGAAGTAGAAGCTAAGGGTGATGAAGAATTTGATTCAGAAAAGATGAAGGTATGTTTTTATATCAATGTATTATTGTTAATGAGTATGGCTGTAATGGTAGCCTAGATGGTTATCTTGAAGACATAAATAAGAGATATAACCTAACATGGGTACATCAGCTTAGGAGTTGGCATCAGGTCATATGTTATAACAGTGTACATGTTAGTTTCTTCTTAATATTAACCACACTACAATCATAATAACTTTTGTTTAATATATTTTAATAAGATATATATCTTAACATTATTTTTGGTGAATTAATTTTTCACTTGTGGTTTAGATATCTACACCACTTCTGCGAGTCACCATATTTGAAACAAATTTGGTTTCTTGAGACAATGTTTATAGGATACGTACCAATTGGACTACACAATCGGAATAATTAGGCCAAACACACACATACACACACCTCTTATCAAAACAAATTCCAAAAGCGAACCCGCCCGTCGAGCGGGTTACGTAGCTAGTATATGTATATATATATACATATATATATATATATATATATATATACATATATATATATACATAGATTATACGATACATATATATATATATATATACACACACATACGGCCCTAAAGTGTCAACACCGATTTGTGTGAACGATAATACTAAATACGTGTGAGTCGTGATACTATTATAACTACGTTGGCCACCGTATTTATACCCGTATCCTTTCCCAGTCGTACCCAGTATTAGACTCACACATTTCAATGATTGACTTAACTAATAAGATATACTATATAACCATAGAAGCAAGTATAAGCAGAACACCACGCACATAGGTCCTATAATGAAACTATATGAAGGTTCCTAGGTTATAGTCTAGGCCAAACCACCTAGTTCTCTATAACCTTCGCTCTGATTACCAATCTATCACACCTCGACAAAGGCGGAAACACGGGTATGCGACAGGAATGATCAATCATAACACAATATACAAAATAAAGTTCTAAAATGCATTAATGAAATAGTGTCATGGAGATCATCCATCTCAAGTACAAACTTGAGTGAAATCCCAACAAGAACACATCACATAGTCACTTACAAAACCAAATGCCCACGCAGGGGTTCAAACAATCTTAAACATCAATCCTCAAGAAAACAAATCCATAACATACATCCAAAGCAAGACTTCTCAAAGATGATCCATACAAGATATGTTGGATCCCTTACTGAATAGATCTTGAACCTTTAGCTTGCAAAGATTTGTTACTTTAGATAAATCCAAAGCAACAATAATGAAACACTGATTGAACACTATTGATTGTGCAGAAACTCATCAACAATGCTAAAAAGAACAGTATTAAGTAAACACAAGAGATCTTCTATCAAACTCACACTTTATATTATAACTTGAATCTGCCTTGATTACAAACTATGATTGCTAATTGATCTCTATAGATCTGTATCTTCTAACTATGCCTAGGGTTCCTTTTATACACCAAGGAAACCCTAATGGGCTTTACAAAATGCGTATAGAGATAATGCATATCCTTTCCTAATATATCTCATGCATATCTCTAACTCTAACTAACTTCTGCATAAGCAGACTTAACTATAACATAACAGTACTAACTTTAACTATCAGTATTAACATCTTTATACCGACAGTATTAACTATAATACACTACCAGTACTAACTATGCTAACTCTCCTACCAGTACTAACATGTGTACTAGCAGAACTAACTGTATTACTAACAAAATTAAGTCTAGAATCTTAATTCCCAACAAGATACACTTAAAGTCTGCTATCACACATATCAACCTTAACGATCATTCTTGTTAGGAAATATATTTTTAGTTGATAAGACAAAACAATGAATGAAAAGGAAACAAGAGGGACTTAAATGACAATTTAAGAATTCTACAAAAGATGGAAGATTTTGAAGATTCTTGAAGATAATTATATTTGTTTGAAAGATTTACTTGTTTTCTTTATACTTGTCCTTTGTAAACCTAATATCTCTAGTATATAAAGAGATATAGGTCGTATTGTTTTGGGTGTGTCAAAATGTCAACATCCAGAAAAGTGTGTGTGTGTCTAGGCATGTTCTACATAATGTAGACACCTAGGTTTGGTTGGTTTAGCCTCAAGGATCTTTGATTCCTTGTTATAGTTTAGATAACACGTTCTACCATTGATCAAGGTAGAATTGGGGCTTGTAGTAGTCATGTATCATAGAAGATAATGATTAAAAACCTTGTGTTAATAACAATGATTCTATGTATTAAATATTCCTCTTTTGTTATTAATTCATCCTAGATATAAGATCTAAACAATCTGAGCTTACAACGATTTTTTAGAACTTCACAAGTGGTATCAGATCCTTGTGTTCTGAAACTTTGATCTAGAAGAAACAAACAAGCAAATCTCTTTATTCTTTCAAAAGAGATAGATCTAGAAACCACACAAACCAATGTTGCTGCAAAACTGCCACTTCTCAAACAAGGTGAATATGAGATGTGGAGACTCAGAATAGAGCAATACTTTCAAATTCAAGAATATGCTCTTTGGAATGTCATAGAGAATGGAAACTCTTTCAAACTAACAGCATGAACAACAGCAAATGCTGATGGTACTTCTACTTCAATGATACCAGGTCCTGTTACTACTGAAGAGAAGGCCTAAAAGAAGAATGATGTAAAAGCAAGAAGTATGTTGCTGATGGCACTTCCCAATGAGCATCAATTGACTTTTAATCAATACAAGGATGCCAAGACTTTGTTTGCTGCTATACAAACAAGATTTGGTGGAAATGATGCCACAAAGAAGACTCAAAAGACACTTATGAAACAGAGTTATGAGAACTTCAACGCTCCAAGCACAGAGTCACTTGATTCTATCTTTAACACGCTTTAGAAAATTGTTGCTAGTTAGCCATCTTAAGGGAAAACATTTCTCAAGAAGATCTCAATTTAAAATTCTTGAGAAGTCTGCCTTCTGAATGGAACGCACATGTTGTGGTCTGGAGAAATAAACCAGATCTTGAAACAATGAGCTTTGATGATCTATACAACAATTTCAAGATTGTTAAATAAGAGGTCAAAAGAACTGGTACATCAAGTTCAAACTCAAGCTCTCAAAATATGGCCTTTATATCAACTCCTGGCATTACAAATGAAGATAATACTGTTAATGTTTAAGTTAGTACTGCCAACTCTTCAGTTAGTACTGATAGTACTCTTGATAGTACTGCTAACTTGAGTGATGCCACTGTCTATGCTTTTCTGGCCAATCAACCAAATGGCTCTCAACTTGTACATGAAGACCTAAATAAATCCATGAAGATGATCTTGAAGAAATGGATTTGAAGTGGCAATTGGCATTACTGAGTATGAGAGCAAGGAAGTATTACCAGAGAATTGGGAAGAAAATCACTATCAATGGAAGTGATACTGCAGGATATGACAAGTCCAATGTAGAATGTTTCAACTGTCATAAGATGGGATATTTTGCAAGGGAATGCAGAGGTCCTAGAAACCAAGAAGGCAGGCCTAGGAATCAAGACAGTTCAAGAAGAACTGTGAATGTGGAAGATACTTCTTCTAAAGCTATGGTGATTATTGATGGAGCTGGTTTTGACTAGAGCTTTATGGCAGAAGAGGAAGTGACTAAAAACATGGCACTTATGGCTTTCTCAGACTCTGAGGTATACAATGACAAAAATTGCTCTAACACCTGTCTTAAAAGCTTTTAAGCTCTTAAAACTCAACTAGATAATTTAAGAGTAGAGTTTAATAAATCTGAGTTTAATCTAGCTATCTATAAAAGAGGTTTAGCATATGTAGAAGAACAACTTGTCTTTTACAAGAAGAATGAGGTTATGCTTTGTGATCAAATTGTTGTTCTAAAAAGAGATACCTCATTTAAAGCCTCAGAAATCAATGCTCTTAAAATTGAGATAGAGAAGCTTAAGAAAGAAAAAGAAAGCAATCAGATTAAAATTAACAAATTTGAAAATGCTTCTAAGAGCTTAGATAAATTAATAGGGAGTCAAATATCTGACAACAGTAGAAAAGGTGTGGGCTATAATGTTGTTCCACCCCCACCTACAGGCTTATTTGCACCCTCAATTATTGATTTGTCCTACTCTGGTCTTGAGGAGTTCTAACAGCCTGAGTTTGAAGGTTATGGACCTATGGCCAGTAAGAGTGTCTGTGTAGATACCTCAACTGAGGTTAAGAAAACTCATGCTACCCCATTGGTTGAGGAGTTAGAGAAAGAAAAGCAAACTGTTTTTCCTACTAAAATAGAATTTGTTAAACAACAAGACAAAACAGCTAGGAAACCAGTTAAGTATGCAGAGATGTACAGATCACAAAAACCTAGGGGAAATCAAAGAAACTGGAATAATCTTAAATCCCAACAGCTAGGTAGTAATTTTGTGATGTATAATAAAGCATGTTTTGTTTGTGGGAGTTTTGATCATGTTCAAGCTCATTGTAAATACCTTCAAAGGGAAAGGATGGTATATGGGAATAATTATAACAGGGTGAACTACAACTATACTATCAACATACCTCACCCTAATGCTCAAAGGAACATGGTTCCAAGAGCAGTTTTAATGAAAAATGGCCTAAAACCTTTTAATACTGTCAGGCTAGTTAATACTGCTCATCCCAAATCTACAGTTAATAGTGCTAAACCAATGTCACGTTTTTCAAAATCAACACAATCAACTGTAAAAAGGCCCTATCAATCAAAAACAATATTAACTAACAAAAAATTTAGCCAAAAAGTTAATATTGCCATGGTAAAAGTTAATACTGTTAGGCCAAAAGTAGTTAATACTGCTAGGCCAAATTCTATAGTTGTTAATACTGTTAGGGATAATTAGGAAAATGTTGTTAAGGCCTCAGCATGTTGGGTTTGGAGACCTACCAAACTTGATAGTGCATCAATCACTTTGAAGAAACATAATTATATTGATGCACGAGGCAGATCCAAGTCAGTAATGGCTTAGGTCCCCAAAGGAAACTAAATTCCTTATTTTTATGTGCAGGGCATTCCACCAACTGATGATCAAGGCTATGTGGACAGTGGATGCTCCAGGCACATGGCATGCAACATTTCCTATCTCTCAGATTTCTAAGAGTTTGATAGAGGATATGTTACCTTTGGAGGAGGAGTCAGATAAGGAAAAATCATTAGTAAAGGTACTCTCAAAACGGGTAAGCTTGATTTTTAGGATGTGTTCTTTGTCAAGGAGTTACAATTTAACCTTTTTAGTGTCTCACAAATGTGTGACAAAAAGAACTGTGTTCTTTTTACTAACACTGCATGTTTTGTTCTATCTCCTGATTTTAAGTTACCTGATGAAAGTCAAATTTTACTTAAAATTCCTAGAAAGAACAACATGTACAGTGTTGATATGAAAAACATTGTTCCTAAAGAGAGTTTAATTTATCTTGTTGCAAAGGCCACTCTTGATAAATCAATGCTCTGGCATAGGAGGCTTGGTCATATCAATTTTAAAACTATAAATAAACTTGTTAAGGACAATCTTGTGAGAGGTTTGCCCTCAAAACATTTTGAAAATGACCAAACTTGTGTTGCTTGCCTTAAGGGAAAGCAACACAAAGCCTCATGTAAGTCCAAAGGTCAAAACTCTATTACTCAGCCTTTATTCATGTTGCACATGGACTTGTTTGGTCTAACTTTTGTTAGTAGCCTAATGAATAAGAAATATTGTCTTGTGGTTACTGATGATTATAGCAGATTCACTTGGGTTTTCTTTTTAGCCTCTAAGGATGAGACAAGTGGCATCCTTAAGAACTTTATAACTAAGATAGAAAACCTAGTTGATAAGAAAGTAAAAATAATCAGATGTGACAATGGGATAGAGTTTAAGAATAGAGTTATGAATGAGTTTTGTGAACAAAAAGGCATTAAGAGAGAATATAGTATAGCTAGAACTCCTCCATAAAGTGGTGTTGCTGAAAGGAGAAATAAGACACTGATTGAGGCAGCTAGAACAATGTTAGCAGACTGTAAGCTACCCACTACATTTTGGGCTGAAGCAGTTAATAATGCTTGCTATGTGCAGAATAGGGTAATAATTTTTAAGCCTCATAACAAGACACCTTATGAACTGTTTAGATGTAGAACTCCTACTCTCAGCTTCATGAGACCATTTGGGTGTCATGTTTCTATTCTTAATACCTTAGATCATCTTGGTAAGTTTGATGGAAAATTTGATGATGGATTCTTTGTTGGATACTCATTGACTAGTAAGGTTTTTAGAGTATACAACATTAGAACCAGGAAAGTAGAAGAAAACTTACACATTAGGTTCTTGAAGGATAAACCTATTGTTTTAGGAGATGGTCCAAAGTGTCTGTTTGATATTGATAGTCTAACAAAATTAATGAATTATGTGCCAGTTATTGCAGGTACAAACTCTAATGATTTTGCAGGTTCAGAAGTCAGTATTGGGGAAGGTTTTACTAGCAAGGAAACTAACACTAGCCAAGACTACATTGTGATGCCTTTGTGGAAAGATTCTTCATTGTTTGATTCTCCTTCAATGAATGTTAGTCATGATGAATCAGAACCTTCTTGTGATGCTAAAAAGAAGGATAATGAAGGGGTTAGTAAAGCAAGTGGAGTTGATGACCAAGAGAGACTTGAGAGCAGTGCTCCAAATATTAATATTGATGGGCCAAGTATTAATACTGCTAGTGCAAATCTCAGAACTGGTAGTCTGCATATCAATACTGTTACTCCAACAGTTCTTACTACTAGGTCAAATCGCCCTCAAACTGTCTCAGACATATTTTCTTTGAGAGACAATGTTACACCTGAAGCCACAAATGCTGATTTATTTGGTGATGAAACAGAAATGGATATGAGCAACCTTAATGCCTCATATGAAGTTCCAACTACTCCAAATACAAGAATCCATAAAGATCATTTACTTGATCATGTGATTGGTGATATACAATCTGGTGTACAAGCAAGAGGGATGACAAAAACTATAAATGAATAAGGGTTTATTAGTGTTACTTATGAAAGGAAACCTCAGGAAGACCTCAATACCCGTCTGTTTTTCTGTTTTCTATCCCAAGAAGAACCCAAAAGGGTTACCAAAGCTCTAAGTGATTCAGCTTGGGTAGAAGCAATGCAAGAAGAGCTTCTACAGTTTAAGCTTCAAAAAGTTTAGGTTCTTGTGGATTTACCTAAGGGAAAAAGGGCCATTGGTACAAAATGGATATTTAGAAACAAGAAAGATAAAAGAGGCATAGTCATTAGGAACAAGGCAAGACTAGTTGCTCAGGGATATACTCAAGAAGAAGGCATAGGCAATGATGAAGTCTTTGCCCCCTGTAGCAAGAATTGAAGCCATAAGATTGTTCTTAGCTTATGCTTCCTTTATGGGATTCATGGTGTACCAAATAGATGTGAAAAGTACTTTCCTTTATGGTCAGATTAAAGAGGAGGTATATGTGTGTCAGCCTCCAGGGTTTGAAGATCCTGATTATCCTGATAAGGTTTACAAGGTGGTGAAAGAACTTTATGGTTTGCATCAAGCTCCAAGAGCCTGGTATGAGACCTTAGCCAAGTACTTATTGGACAATGGGTTTCATAGAGGAAAGATAGATCAGACCTTGTTTATCAAAAATCAAAAGGGGGATATTTTGCTTGTACAGGTCTATGTGGATGATATTATCTTTGGCTCTACAAAGAAGGAGTTGTGCCTTGAATTTAAGAAACTGATGCATGGCAAATTTTAGATGAGTTCTATGGGAGAACTCACCTTCTTCTTAGGTTTACAAGTGAAGCAGAAAGAAGATGGAATTTTTATCAGCCAGGATACATATATGACTGACATATTAAAGAAGTTTGGTTTTCAAGATGTCAAGACAGCTAGCACACCCATGGATACAAAAAAACACTGTATGGGTTGCATCAAGCTTCAAGAGCCTGGTATGAGACCTTGGCCAAGTACTTATTGGACAATGGGTTTCATAAAGG
>BQNB010093064.1:0-20778 GCA_026074375.1 Tanacetum coccineum
AATACCGGGAGTGATTGTAAACTATGAAACACATAGAAAAGATAAATTAACTTATATAATATCTAAATTAATCAAAATCCAAAGTCGGAACGCGTCCAATGACGTTTTTCAGATTTACGCGGGTTAATTTCCCGGTAAACTATCGGATTCAAACGTAACGTATAAAAGTCGAAAATAATGATCGGAAAAGTTTAAAATATTGACCTGAAATTTTCGGGGTGTGACATTCTTCCCCTGTTAAAGAAGCTGTGTCCTCAAAGCTTAAGACGTGGACGAAGGGCTAACCAAAAGATAAGGATATTTTTTCTTCATTTGCTCCTCGCACTCCCAAGTAAACTTGGGCCCTCGTCTCGAATTCCAACGGACCTTCATGATTGGAATGCGGCTCTGCTTTAGCTGTTTAACTTCTCGATCCATAATTTCAGCTGGTTCTTCAATGAAATTAAGCTTGTCATCAATCTGGATCTCATCCAACGGAATAGCTAGTGGTTCGTCTACGAAACACTTCTTTAAATTGGAAACATGGAAAGTACTATGAACTCGGCTTAATTGCGTTGGAAGTTCAAGTCGATAAGCAAGCGTTCCTACTTTATCAAGAATCTTGAAAGGTCCAATATAGCGAGGGTTCAGCTTCCCCCGTTTGCCGAAACGTATCACCCCTTTCCATGGTGACACTTTTAGCATGACCTTATCTCCAACCTCAAATTCCAATGGCTTACGTCTCCTGTCGGTGTAGCTCTTCTGTCTATCTCGTGCAGCTTGAGTACGCTTCTTGATCTAAATGATTTTCTTAGTTGTTTCATGAACAATTTTTGGACCAATGAGCTGAACATCTCCAACCTTAGCCCAACAAATAGGCGATCTACATTTTTGGTCGTAAAGAGCTTCAAACGGTGCAGCCTTAATACTTGTGTGATAACTGTTGTTGTAGGAAAACTCCACCAAAGGTAGCTGTCTATCCCAACCTTTCCCAAAATTAATCACACAAGCACGTAGCATGCCCTCCAAGGTTTGGATGGTTCTCTCACTCTGACCATCAGTCTGTGGATGGTAAGCCGTACTCATATCCAATTGAGTACATAGGGCTTCGTTCTGTGATTTCAATAAATGAGATGTAAACTTACTGTCTCGATCGGAAATAATCGAAACCGGCACACCATGCCTCGAGACTACTTCCTTCAAGTATTGTCTCGTCAACTTCTCCATTGAGTCGGTTTCCTTCATTGGTAAGAAATGAGCAGACTTTGTGAGTCGGTCCACAATTACCCAAATTGTATCTTGACCAGACGTCGTCTTAGGTAACTTAGTAACGAAATCCATAGTAATGTTCTCCCACTTCCATACCAGGATCACAGGTTGAACCAACAAACCGGATGGTTTTTGGTATTCGGCCTTGACTTTGGCACAGGTCAAACATTTACTGACGTAGGTGGCAATCTCTGCTTTCATATTCGGCCACCAATACAGTTTCTTTAAATCTTGGTACATCTTGTCCGCTCCAGGATGTACCGAATACTTTGATTTATGCGATTCATTCATAATTAACTCTCTTAAGTCACCTCGACAAGGTATCCAACTTCTCTCATTCAAGCATAACGTTCCATCAGTACGTTGCTCTAGCTTCTTAATCATACCACACAAATCTTCGGTTCTAAAATTTTCTTCCTTTCTCGCCTCAACTTGAGCGTTTAAAATTTGCACAGGAAGGTTCAGACCAATCGTCAAAACCAAAGCTTAAACTCGTAGTGGCTTAATCCGTTCCTTTCGGCTCAAGGCATCTGCCACCACGTTCGCTTTTCCCGGATGATAACGAATCTCGCAGTCGTAATCACTCAACTGTAACACCCCCAAATCTTGGTTGCAGCGGAATGTTGAATATCCGAGGGCGTTACTTCATAGATCAATAGCACAAGATATGAGAACGACCACTAAACGTGTCGTTTTAAAAAGATACATTGGATTAACAAAATACTTGTTCATTACATAAGCTCATGGCTTCAAATTGTTCAACAATATAAGTAAAGATTTCGGTTTATAACAAATGTTCCCAAAATGTAATACGCCCCAAATCTTTAGTACTGACTCTTCCAAAGAGTAACCCCCAATGTATCTTGGCACCTCGTGCCTTATTGACCTGAGAAAACATGCTTAAAACGTCAACATAAAGTTGGTGAAATTCATAGGTTTATGTAAATCAATAGTAGGACCGCAAGATTTCCAAGTGTATGATTAAGCAACAGATGCAAACATCATAAAAAGTAATTACGGTTTCCTAAGCTCATGACACCGAAGCTCGACGTATATGGATGCAATAAATTGCCAATAAATGCCCCTGAATGATGTTCTAACCCGCAACATCCCAAATCCGACATGGTATACGTTTGTTATCCGGTAGACCGGCACAGTGAGCGCTACTTACCCAAACGGAGACATCAATCCCAAATAGATCTATTTATAACATTCGCGCTCGTAATCTAGCAATTGATAATTCATGATAAAAGGGCTTAGTGGGTTATCGCTACTTTGGCAAACACGTAATCATAATATAAATGTACACTTGCGTCCAATTTGTAAAACAAAGCATGTTCTCACCCTAACGATGTAAATCATTTAAATAATTGTAAAACATGGGGCTATGAACTCACCTTAGTAAATAGTCCTCTAAAAATGATAATATATCCAAGTACGGCAAATGAATCACACCGTCAAATACCTAAGTAAATACGGCCAGTCTTAGTCTACATCACACTTTTAAAGAAACCGCAATTGCGGATGCCGGTGGGTTTTCTGCCAAAAACCGCACCCGATTCCGCACAAGTTGCTTCACCCCTACTTGGTCATTTCTCTAGACAATTGCTGATATGAAACACTTTTACCACTTCACAAACCACCTTATCAATCCTACAACGGTCCTTTTTTTTTTTTCCCTGAAGTTGAAGTGGTTGACACTTATCATGAAGTCCCTTGGTATGTGCATTCTTTAGCAACAGTCGATCACCTCTATACCATTCTCTCATTTGGATTTCCATTTCCACCATTTCTATTTTCACCATTTCTATTTCTACCATTTCCATTATCGTCGTCACTGCCATTTTGACTTTGATTTTCAGCCTCGAGAGCGTTAGCAGCAAGGGCTTCCTCATAAGCAACCAATGCCTTCTATCTTCCCACATCGTCGTTAACGAGTTCTTCGATCGCCTCCGGGGTCATACCAGAACGAGTGATAGTCATGTTCTACAGCACAAGACATAGCACAACAATAGAGATGCGGCACGGTGGACATGCATACAGTAATAGGTAGTGACAGTAAGATAGTAGCGTATAAATGGGGGTTTGGGGGGGGGGGTGGGTAAATAAGTTTTATTAATATGGGAAAAAATACAATAGAACATGTTTTGCCAGAACAAGTAAATAACAATAAAATAAATACGCGAGAGAATCAAAACAAGCTTTTCATATCATATATAAAAGCATTAGTAGGTTACATTCGACCCATAATGGGGAACTTGATTTACGCTAAAACTACTAACAACTGGTTCTACTATTAGACTACAGTCTATACACAACATCATGGACGAAAACCTAAATGCCTCACAGCGAATGTCTCCAATCTCCTAAATCGCATCCTGTCATAGTAGCGGAACCTACGAATCTGCCTAAGCTCACTCTCCATAGGTCTAACGCGTTGCCAAAATCTATTAGCTCTCGCTCCCTCCATCATCATGGTGCCTCGAAGACTCACGTTGATCCTCTCTAAGGACGCAACCTGCTCAAGTAAACTAGCTTTTTCTCCACCAGCAATCAAACTCCTCGACTCCAACTCTCTCTGTCCCGTCTCAATGTCCTCTATCCTCTGAAGTGGTATCTCTATAACATGATCATAAATATCCTGCAAACCTTCCTCAACCTGCTCTAAATGCTCTACAACATCGGGCATAAGCATAACATCATGGATATCAATCCCAGCAGCTAGATCTACTCCAACCTCCATAGTACCTCTATCACTGGACTCAACCTCGTCCTCTACATCATCCCTAACATCGACCTCCATATCAATACCTGCATCAACCCTAGCCTCAACATCCCTATCTACTGCAACCTTAACAGCCGTAACATCAGCCTCAATGTCCTCTAACACATCCGTATCAATGTCCTCCTCAACACTATCCTCTGGTGAAATAGAATCCCTAAACCTCTTGCGAGGTGGAAGAAGATCAACGAGAAGGAACTAAAGCTCTCGTAGCATGGATAGATGAAGTCATGATAGCAGCAGGGGACCTGCATCTCTTGCGAGATGGTCCAGCAGATGACTCAGAAGAAGAATCCACAGATGATGACTCAGATGTCGTTGGTGGATACATAGTAGATAATGCTGGCAGACCTCCAACGGAGACAGGCCTCGCTACACCGTGGAGTCCTAGCAAGTGATCGATGAACAAATCTCTATGGTGTAGATGAATCAACCATCGGTGGTTACAGTGGTGAATGTCCCTTATAAGAAATGATCTAGAAATGAAAAACTCGATGATGGTTCGGAAGTAAAAATGACAAAGTTATGTGTATGTGTCCCTCAAGCAAACGATGAGAAGAAAAAGGTTCCTAACCGACTTCTCGCAGTCAATGCCATGCGAGGCCCCCAGGATGAAGTATGGTAAAGTTGACCAAAGGGAATAGCCTCACCGGGTCGGAAAAAGAATAGCTCGGTCGCCAGATGAAGAACCCGGGTGGAGGCAACAACAGTGTGCAAGTTATTTCCTCAGATAATGAAGCTAGTTTGGATGATCAGGAGGATGCATCTAAACAGGAGAGGAAAATTCTTGATATTGATGTGGATGAAGACATCACCTTAGATAGTACTCATGTTAATACTGATCCTGATATGTTTAAATTGCATGATCTTCATGGTGATGAGGTGTTTGTAGAAATTGAAGAGCCTGTGGCTAATGCTGCTACCACTACAACAACAATTGCTACAACAACTGTTGCTGATGAAGTTGAAATGACTTTGGCTCAAACACTTATAGAGATAAAGAGTGCAAAACCCAAGGAAAAAGGAATTGTTATGCAAGAGCCAAGTGAATCAACTCCAATAATTTCTTCTTAACAACCATCACAAGTTAAGGGTCAAGGTTCAAAGGATAAGGGTAAAGAAAAGATGATAGAACCTGAGAAGCCTTTGAAAAAGAAATATCAAGTCCTCTTTGATGAACAAGAAGCTATAAGGCTACAAGCTCAATTTGATAAGGAAGCAAGGGTTGCAAGAGAAAAAGAAGAAGCCATTGTTGTTTAGTTGCACAATGGAATGATATTCAGGATAAGGTTGAGACAGATTATGAGTTGGCTCAAAGGCTACAACAGGAGGAACAAGAAGAGTTGACTATTGAAGAGAAGTCTAAACTGTTTCAGCAAATCTTAGAGAAAAGGAGGAAGTTCTTTGTAGCTAAGAGAGCAGAGGAAAAGAGGAACAAACCACCAACTAAAGCTCAACAAAGAAGTATAATGTGTACCTATCTGAAAAACATAGAAGGATGGAAGCCCAAAGACTTGAAAACTAAGTCATTTGCCAATGTTCATGAGTTATTTGATAAAGCAATGAAATGGGTGAACACCTTTTTTGACTTCAGAACAGAGTTGGTGGAAAGCACTAAAAAGGAAGAGAGTTCTAAGAGAGATAAGACAATAGGACAAGAGAGTAGTTCTAAAAGAGCAGGTGATGAGCTAGAACAAGAAAAGGCTAAGAAGCAAAAGATAGATGAAGATCAAGAAGAAGCTAAGCTAAAAGAGCTTATAAAAGTTATTTCTGATGAAGAAGGTGTAGCAATTGATGCTATTCCTTTATCTACTAAACCTCCAAGCATTGTTGATTACAAGATCATTAAAGAAGGAAAGATCAACATTTATCAAATTATAAGAGCTGATAGAAGTTCAAAGAGGTACTCAGCCATCATTCATATGCTTAAAAACTTTGATAGAGAAGATTTGGAAACTCTGTGGAAATTAGTTAAAGCTAGGCATGGGTATACAAGACTAGAGGAGGGCTATGAGAGAGTGCTATAAGGTGATTTGAAGATAATGTTTGAACATCATGTAGAATATCTAGTGTAGAGGTATATATAAGGAAACAAAGTGACAGTTTGGAAGCTATTTGATTCATGTGGAGTACACTTTGTGAGGTTTTCAAATATTTATCTCTTTATGTTGGTAGAGAAAAGATATCCCCTTACAAAAGCTATAATCATAGAAATGCTCAATAAGAAGCTTCAAGCTGATCATTAGAATGAAATGTGTTATCTACTTCTTAAGCTCATGACTAAGCAACTAAAGAATCAATGAAGTATTTGGAAGCATCCTCCTGGTGTTTATGAAGCTTTTAATGAAGAAACTTGATGATTTTGAAGATAAATATCAAGTTTAGGGGAGGATTGTTAGGATTAAAAGACTTCATGATGATCTTAGAGTTACTGCTGCTCAGCTGTATATTAGTACTGCTAAGCATAACTTAATGCTGTTAGTAATCTTTATGAAAAATATGCTAAGTAGTTAGTACTGCTAGTATATATTTATACTGCTAGTGTAACTTAGTACTGCTGATGAAGAATAAAGAAAAATATTCTAAGTAGTTAATGCTGCTTGTACTCAGTTAGTGTTACTGGTACAAAGTTACAACTGCTGGTACAAAGTTACAACTGCTGAAAGGTTACAACTGCTCAAGGATTAAGACTGCTGAAAAGATAAAGATTGATTGGAGATCAAGAATACTTATGTGATAAGTATGAGTTATCTATAGAAAGGATCTTAGTGAATATTCTAAATTTTTGTAATTTATTGTAAATCAACTAGGACTCCTTGGTGTATAAAAGGAGGTCCTAGGGCATAAAGATAGATATCATCTTTTAATTGTTCTGTCAATCTATTTGTAGCTTCAAGGTTTTGTAAACCCTAACACTATTAAGAGTGTTCGTATTATATCAAGGCTGAAAGTTTGAAAAACTGTTTTGTTATTAATCTTGTTTATTAGTGTTTCATTGAAATTCTTCTTAGTATCATTGATTAGATTCCGCATAGTCTTTGATATTTACAATCAAGGTTTCTATCATAGTTGTTTTAAATTTATTTAATACAACTTAGCCTTACATAAGCTAAGGAATTCAAGATCTATTCAAGTGGGATCAACAGGTTTTTACCCCTAGACTAGTAGTACCATGATCATGTAGGACATTAGACTGATGGTTAGGTCTAGATGTTAGTATTAGAAATAATCGTAAATCATGTACTTATTTTGGATTGGTTGTAACCGAATTATGCTTTTATTCATGAAATTAAAAGCTTTTTTTGATTCTCTCGCGTAGTCATCATTATTGTTATTTACTTGTTCTGGCAAAACATGTTCTATTGTATTTTTCTATATAAACCTTTTTTACCATTTATAGTGGCTATATCTCGTATCGACTCTCACCGTGTGTTATGTCTTGTGATGTAGAACGATGACTATCACTCGCTCTGGTATGACCCCTGAAGCAATCGAAGAACTCGTTAACCGATGTGTGGAACAAGCATTCGCTTCTTATGAGGAATCCTGTGCTGCTAACGCTCTCGAGGCTGAAAATCAAAGCCAAAATGGCAGTGACAGCGATAATGGAAATGGTGGAAATGGAAATCCAAAGGAGAAAGGTAAAGGTGATAGGCCTATTGCTAGAGAATACATATACCAGGACTTCATGAAGTGTCAACCACTCAACTTCAAGGGAACAGAAGGAGTTTTCGGGTTGATAAGGTGGTTTGAGAAGATGGAAACATTGTTCCAAATCAACAATTGTCTAGAGAAATACCAAGTCAAGTATGCTATGTGCACCTTGTTGAACAGTGCACTAACTTGGTGGAACTTACATAAGATGACTATTGGAGCTGAGGCTGCATTTGCCATGTCATGGAGAGAACTCATGAAGTTAATAGCTGAAGTGTACTGCCCAAGAAATAAGATTCAAAAAGATAGGATCTGAGCTGTAGAATTTGACCGTGAAGAATAATGATTTGGCTGCTTATACTCAGAGATTTCAAGAGTTGACTATGATGTGCACCAAGATGGTCCCCGAGGAGGAGGACCGGGTTAAGAAATTCATTAGAGGTCTCCCCTATAACATCCAAGTGAATGTAATTGCCGTTGAACCTACAAGACTGCAAGATGCTATTCGAATTGCTAACCACTTAATAGACCAAAAGTTAAAGGGGTATTCTATGAAAAATGCTGAGAATAAAAGAAGATTAGAGGTCAATCAGAGAGACAACCGTGGACAGCAACCACCATTCAAAAGGCCAAATGTTAGAGGTCAAAATGTGGCAAGAGCCTATACGGCTGGCAACAATGAGAGAAAACCATATAATGGACCGTTGCCTCTCTGCAACAAGTGTAAGATTGATTTTGGGAAAGGTTGGGATAGACACCTACCTTTAGTGGAGTTTTCCTACAACAACAGTTATCACACAAGTATCAAAGTTGCACTATTTGAAGCTCTCTACGGTCAAATATGTCGATCGCCTATTTGTTGGGTTGAGGTTGGAGACGCTCAGCTCACTTGTTCGGAAATTGTTCATGAAACAACTAAGAAGATCATACAGATCAAGAAGCGTATTCAAGCTGCACGAGATAGACAGAAGAGCTACGCCGATAGGAGACATTAGCCATTGAAATTTGAGGTTGGAGACAAGGTCATGTTGAAAGTGTCGCCATGGAAAGGGGTGATATGTTTCGGCAAACGGGGGAAGATGAACCCTCGCTATATTGGACCTTTCAAGATTTTTGCTAAAGTAGGAACGCTTGCTTATCGACTTGAACTCCCAGAGCAATTAATCCGAGTTTATAGTACATTTCATGTTTCCAATCTGAAGAAATGTCTCGTAGACGAACCACTAGCTATTCCGTTGGATGAGATCCAGATTGATGACAAGCTTAATTTCATTGAAGAACCAGTTGAAATTATGGATCGGGAAGTTAAACGGCTAAATCAGAGCCGCATTCCAATCGTAAAGGTCCGTTGGAATTCAAGACGAGGGCCCGAGTTTACTTGGTAGCGTGAAGATCAAATGAAGAAGAAGTACCCTCATCTTTTAGTTAGCCCCCCGTCCATGTCTTAAGCTTTGAGGACAAAGCTATTTTAATGGGGGAAGAATGTCACACTCCAAAAATTTCAGGTCAATATTTTAAACTTTTCCGATCATTATTTTTGACTTTTATACGTTACGTTTGAATCCGGCAGTTTACCAGGAAGTTAACCCGCGTAAATATGAAAAACGTCATCGGACACGTTCTGACTTTGGATTTTGATTAGTTTAGATATTATATGAGGTATTTTATCTTTTCTAAGTGTTTCGTAGTTTACGATCACTCTCGGTATATATTTTTACGCTTTAATGTTTAAATTACGTTTTTCGCGTTAAGTAAAAAATTCCGTTCACCATCCCCCTTGTTATATATTGGACGCCTAAAACCAAACCAAATGCACCTTAAACCTTGAAATTAAATCAAAGGCATATTTTCTTGTCTTATTATGCATGTGTGCATGTAAGTAGTGAAAATGACACATGAGAGGGTCTTTCTCATGCACATATCCTCAAGTTAGACCAAGAAAAATGATACTTACACACTTTGACCTCAATTGACCAACTCAAGACCAACTTATGCATCTAATAATGAACCAAGACTCAAAAAAATGAACCATGGTCCTTGTGGTTGGTTTTGGCCGAACAAGCAACCACACACACATTTGGTGTGTGTTGGTCACATATACCCTATTATACACACCTTAAACCTAACGTTCACCTATAAATACCATACCATTTCACAACTTAGGGTTTCATATCATTTTCCAAGCCTCATCAAAATTTCACATCTCTCTTTTCCCTCTCTCTAGGCCACGGCAACAAGAACCCCTTATAGGGTTTTCATATCTTTGATTTCTAGCAAGATCCAAGCATACAAGGTTTATTTCTAAAAACATCTAAGGCGGTTTAAAGTATTGGTTCTTTGATTCAAGGGTTTTTCTTTAAAATCTAAGTTAGGGTTTCAAGATTTGTTGTTAGGTTTTATAGATCTATTATTTTGGGGTATAGATCTTGTGATAACTTTACTTATTCTTCATTCTTGTAAGTGTCTTGAATCTTTCCTTGTGGTTTAATTATGTTCTTTTATATATGTTCAAGATCCATACATCCATATGTTGTGTTTTAAATTTTTAAAAGATTATAAAACAAGATTTTATAAATAATGATGTCACATTGTTTCACTAGTTTAATATTATGTTCTTGGTGAGATGAGAGTTAAATGAGAGTTGCAATAATAGAAATGAAGGGATTAGGTTAGTCTTAGGTGTGGTTTTGTTGTGGATTAGTTGTGAATAGAGATTATGCTAGATTAGGCACTATTGTGAAGTTTGGTGTGAGTTTTGGAAGCGTTTGTGAAAAATGATGTTGCTGATCCAAAATTGTTTTAGGGTTTTGGTCGACCTAAAAATGTTTTTATTAGGCGTAAAAGTAATTTTTTGGAGAGCTTGTTGCGAATACATAGTTTTTCATATATCGCACGCTAAAATCGGACTTAAAATGGCCAAGTTATAGCCAAATGAAACTTAAAACATTTTTTGGCAAAACCAAATGAATAGTTGCTGATGCTAATAGTAAAATGGGTTTCCGGACACTTTCGGACATTTTTGGACTTTCTAAACACTAGCGAAACATATAGTAACACAAACCTATTGATTAGTATCGTTTAGAAATGTCGTTAACATATTTTAGGAAAAACGTTAAAGTTACTAAAAATAGTAAGTTTGGTAAAATTTAGTGGAACGGACATAGAAGTTAAGCGACTAAGGTTAGTTAGTGCGTTTTGAGAATATGGAAACTTAATAAATATAGGGGACGGTATTAACGTCCCGAAACTAAAAACTTTCCTAAAATAGAAACTTACTAAAAATAGTAATTTTTTAGATTAAACACCGAAACTTAACGAAAACTATATGATTTTATTTCGTCATGATTTGATAATCAAACTAAAGCAAACACACATGGATGTCTTTTGGTGATGAACATATTGTGCAATTTTTGGCATACTTTCCATGTTCCTAAGATGCGTTATTATTCTAGGCCGCAGCTAGATTTCTATATCATCTTTTACTTGCGTGATTATCATTTGCTTATCTTGCTAAGGTGAGTTCATAGCCCCATGTTTTACTACTTTTATTTTACTATTTTGGGGTGAGAAACATTGATTGCTTTTAACTATGGACATAGTTACTTTACGTTACCTTTTCCTGATTACGTGTAGCTTAAGTAGCGAATAGACCACTAATGCCTGAACTATCATGAACCGTTAATTTCTTGACCGACGGACTGGTTAAGTGAGCGCGAGTGTTGTAAATAGATCTATTGGGAGTAATTATTCCTATCCGGGTAAGTATCGCTTACTAGATTCGTAGGTCCTGAACAAACGGATATATACCATGTTGGATTTTCAATAGGTTATCTTGGTCGGATACCTTTAGGGCGGGTAATTCTATTTGGCATATAAAATGCTTCCTTTTAAATTGAGCTTCGGTGTCATGAGCTTAGCGCAGCAGTAAATTTCTTTTTATGTGAAGTTGTATCTCCTATAACTGTCATGTGCGTACTGTAAACTTGTGGTCCACTTTTAATATTAAATTCAAACATATGAATTCACCAACTTTATGTTGACCGTTTTAGCATGTTTTTCTCAGGTGCTTAGCTGTGGATGTCTTTGCTTGCTTTATGGTGTTGCCTTGCATTGGACCGATTTCAAAAGCTATTATTATCTATGATTAACATTGTTGTCAAACTTTAAAACTTTTTTTCGCTTCCGCATATTATCTTGAACTTATGTAAAACTTTATCTATTTTAATTAATGCAACGATGTCGGATTTTTAAACGTACCCTTAGAGGTCGTTCTTTGTATCTTGTGTGATGTGTATTATGACGTCACGCCCCCGGACACGTGTTTCCGACTAGGCCCCGTTTGGGGGTGTGACAAGCAGACTTTTCACGTTGTGGGGCGAATAAATCATAAAGATTATTCAAGTTTTTATAATCAACAGGTTTGATTAAATCACTTAATTTTGATCGACTTTCTTGGGCAAGACGAATCGTTTTGTCAGATTCAAGAGCTAACATTAAGGCAAGATTATCATTATAGTAACCTATATCATATAGATAAGGATTCGCTCTTTGAGCTTTCTTGAGGAACTCAGGATTAACAAAACTCGCTTTACATTTACTATTAAGCATATTCATTGTTTGAAATGATTAACCTGCTTTATACACAATATCATCCAAAACCTTGACTTTGTTTTCCAAAGCAATGACCTTTTCAATTTCTTTATCTTCAAGAGTTTTGTAAAACTTCTTTTGAGCCTCTTTTTCTTGTGAAATTATGGAGTTTGTTTCTTGATGTGCAATAAGCTCCTTTTTTATTTCTAAAATTGTTTGATTTAAATCATTTATCTTTCGAGTATATTTATTAAATGACTTTTCAGAACACATTTTGTATGAGATCAGTTCCCCTTTAGCTTTTGCACAATCAATTTCCACCTTTGACGCATAATTCACAGCATGATACCTATCAAGTTTAGCTTGGAACTTCTTTAGGTCTTTAAACATCAATTGATTAGTCTTTGCTAGTTCAGTGTTTGCTTCTTTGAAATGATTATTTGATGATTCTAAACATTTATTTTTGTTTTTGAAATCTTCAATTTTACTTTGCAATTTATCAACTAAAGTTTTGTTTGATGATTCCAACCGTTTATTACGATCTTTGCTTTCATCATCTCACATTTTAGTTTTTCAATTAAAGAAGCAAGCAAATCACATTCTCTAGCAAGATCATCATTATCATCCTGGTCAGCCTCTCCTCTATTATTGCTCATATCCAATGAATCAGTAGTGATATTAGTATCACCTTGTTCATCCAAATATGTGTCATTAACAGATTCAGGTTGCTCAGGATGTTCTTTGTCATTAGCAAACACATTATAGTTATCATCATCATTTTTTACCTTTTGAACCGGCTCAACATCAAAGATGGGTCCAGAATTGTCAGCATCATCTGGAGTAACCTCTTGAATATGTGCCATGTATAGATAATGTGCTTCCAATTCCTTATCTTTAGGTTCATCATCAGTGTCATCCCTCTTGTCAGCTTGCTCTACATTTAACTAAAATCCAGCTTCCTCTTGCTTACACAATAGCATCTTTTCCTTGTGATAAGTTGCATCCTTTGCCCGTTTTAGTTTCTGACTTTCCTTTGCTACATGCCTATATTCTTTGCAATTATAACACTGAATCGCAGACTGCTATACCACATGTGTACCTACATTCTCCCTAGCCCTAAAAACATTAACTGCCCTCTAATTATCATACCCGGTTTCTCTATTGATTCTTGAAGTATTATCCTGATTTTCTCTACTGGTGTTTGATAAAGTTTTGAGGTTGTTGTTGGTAGGTTTGTAGATTTTCTTGAATGATAGAGAGATTAAAGCCATGAGTTTATCAATCTCCTTCTACTTTGACAATGCATCATCTTCAACAACCATTTTAGGTTCTTAATCTTAAGTGGGTGTAGGAGATTTGACAATTGCTTTACCTCTGTTTATGGTAGCATCTTGTTATGGTCTGGTTGAGGAATTTTGAGTGTGGTGAGTAGGATGGTTTTGAGGATGGTAAACTAGTTGTTGTTGTGCAACAAGTGCAAGTGGATTAGCAATGCGTGCTAGTCTTTCAGCTCTTAACTCATTGACTACATTTTGGTGTTGCTTCAAAATGTCATAAAGTTTATGGTAGGAGACAGTCTTCAACTCTTGACTCTGGTTAACAAGTGTCACAAACCTTTGTTATTCTGGTTGTAATTGAAGTAAGAACTAGACATTGACTTGATAATTGGTAACATCACACTGATTTTTGACAAGCTCATTCATCATCTTGTAGAACCTTGAGTAATACGATTTAAGTGGTTCACCATCGCTGGATGTAAACTTTCCAAATTCCTAATACAGATTGGTTTCAAGATATTGAACATTGATTGATTCACCTTATTTCAACCTTTCAATTGCTTTCCACATCTCACATGCATTTGGACAAGCATCCAATGTGGAGTAGATATCATTATCTATCTCTATGAGAATTATCTGAATAGATTCTGCTTCAGCATCCAATTGTCTTGTGAAACATTCTTATTGTTCTCCATGTACCCTTCTGTAGTGGTTTCTGAACTATCTTATGCAACTAGAATTGTTCTTTCAGCCCATTTGAATTTGTAGGGTGGATTCTAGAGACAATAGTAGATGAGTTCATTGTTAGGTTTGGTGTCGATGTATCTCTTGATTTAGGATTTCCACCTAACGTTGTTACCAGGTGCTATACATTTAGACGAGACTACGTCTTTTACCACCTGCACTTGTTTTTATTGAAACCCGAGACATTAATCGTTATTAATTAACGATCGACGCATTTTAAATTAAATACGTTTTATATTAAACGTAATTGTTGGGAATTATATTTGAGTTGATAAGACAAAACACGAATGAAACAAGATGGAAACAAAAGGACCAAAGTCATCATTGTGGGATTCTACAAGATGTAGAAGAAAATAAAGATTTGGTCAAAAAAATATAAAGATGAAGAGATAAAAATTTGGTCAAACTCATTAATATCTTTTAAATAGTTTCCATGTAAAGCCTTGACCAAGATTTGGTCAAAAAGAGATAAAGATGAAGAGATAAATATTTGGTCAAACTCATTAATATCTTTTAAATAGTTTCCATGTAAAGCCTTGACTCATTATGCTATAAAAGGAAGTCTAGGCATATTGTTTTAGTATCCAGAAAAGTGTGTGTTCTCAATGAGAGTCGACTAAAACAAAACGTATGTGTGTACACGTTAAGTTAGTTAGCATAGTTAGATAGTTAGTAGATGTGTTATAAACATCTATGTATTAGTTAGTTTAGCCTCAAGGATCATTTGATCTTGGGGATATAATGAATAAAGAAAACCTTGAAGTAACTCTGATTTTTGTTTTATTATTCCGCTGTGCAAGTTTATTAATCATTGTTACTATATCCTAGATGAGTCTTAATAACGATCTAAGGGGTCATAAAGATCTCCACAAATCTCAATCCCCCTTGACTAATTACCTCGAAAAGTAGCTAAGTGTTCATCAAGGGAAATTAAAGAGTCAATAGCTTTGAAAAGCCCTGTTTTGACCAAAAATATTTACACACATATTTTTGTATTTTTCTCTTTTTGTCATTTCTTTTTCATTTCAAGCAACTAACTAACATGTTTGGACTTTCGTTATTTTCATAATTTAGGGTCTCGAAATAAGATGCATTTCAATCCTAAAATGCCCAAAAAGGATAAATTCATCTTCCTCGACTTTTCACTCGTCCCAAACCAAGCTCAAAAACAAAATCACCGTTAAATATAAGTTAAGATGCTAGCACTACTCATATTTGTAACTTGTGAACTTTTCACTCCCGACAATTATTATATATTAGGTGAATGTGCCATTTCGAATTTCAACCATGGATCAATGTTTTGCAAAATTTCCATGCTTCACGTTCCACCCAAAAGCAATGAGTTTGAAGGCGAGATCATCCCATGTAGCGACTTTCATCTCGGCACATCCCAACCTTGCGGCTAAGTGACCAGGCTTTTGACACCCCACAGAGACTAGTATCGAGACTCACCCACTTATTTTTTTTCCTTAATTTTTATGCGCTTTTAAGTTCACAAAAACATGCTCTGAAAATCCAAACAATTCATGAAAAACAAAGAAAATAAAAAAAAACATAAATAATCTTTAAAACCCTTACCAAGCCCTATGATAAGTTTGCTAAGAAATATTAGTATTAATAAGTCTGAATCTGATTTAGATAACTATGAAAGAGGTTTCATGTTTCTGTGAGAAGAACGAACTAGTCCTTCTCATACAATAAAAATGGTAGTGTATGAGTTTGTGATCAAATTTGTTGTTTCTAAAAAATGGTGACCCTCATTAATGAAGCAGAGAGATTATTCTTATCTTGTTAATCTTAAGTCTATATATAGGAGGAAACTTAAAGGAAAAGAAATTAACGTGGATAATCTACTTAAAATAACACTATGATAATGCCTACACTAGCAGTTTGGATAAAGTGATAGGAAGATCAACTAGTCAGATAACCACATAAAAAGGTTTGGCGCTACTAATGCTTAGTCTCCCATCGCTCCACCTACAGGTTTTATTATGCACCTTTTTCCCACCTATCATTGATATTGTCTCACTTCTGGCATTGAGAAGTTTAAAGAGCCAGATGTTGAAGAGTTTCATAGAGACTAAGGCCTAGTAAGAATGTTCAATATTGGTGCATCTAATTATTGAAGATTAGGGAATCAGACCAGTGATGATGAAGATGATCAGCCATAGCCCTAAAGTTGTGACAGAATGTTCCACCTCCACCTACAGGTTTATTTGCACCTCCTATCATTGATTTGTCTCACTCTGGCATTGAGAAGTTTAAAGAGCCAGAGTTTGAAGGTTATAGATCAAAGGCTAGTAAGAATGTTAATATTGGTGCTCCAATTATTGAAGATTGGGAATCAGACAAAGATGATGAAGATGATAAGCCTAAGCCTAAGGTTGTGAAGAAAATAGTTGAGTCCAAAACTGTTAAACAAGATCTGGTGTCAGATGGTAAGTTAAAGAAGAAAACTATTTTTTCTACTGCTGCCAAGATAGAGGTTGTTAAACCTAAACCACAAGAAAAACTAGTTAGGAAACCAGTGAAGTATGTTGAGATGTACAGATTACAAAAACCTAGAGGAAATCAAAGAAATTGGAATAATCAGAACATCCATCAACTAGGGAGTGATTTTGTGATGAACAATAAAGCTTGTTTTGCTTATGGAAGCTTTAACCATCTGATAAAAGATTGTAAAAGGAAAGTATAAAAACCTATATGGAACCATGCTAGAAGGGTAGATCATCATAATTCTCATACAATGTCTTACCCTCATCCAAAAAGAAACTTTGTTCCAAAAGCAGTCTTAATGAAAACTAGGATGAGACCAGTTAATGCTGCTAAGCCAAAGGCTGCATATAATGCTGTCAAGAGGAATAGGTTTAATGCTGTTAAAGCATCAGCATGTTGGGTCTGGATGAGAAAGAACAGAGTGGTAGATCATGTATCTAAAAACATCAGTGCATCAGTTACTTTGAAAAGATTGGATTACATTGATGCACAAGGAAGATTCAAGTCTGTGATGGTTTGGGTTCCCATAAGAAGATGATTTGGAGGATCCTTCCAAACAGGGGAGGATATGAAAAATGTTCATATTAATGAAGATCACTTTTGTTCAGATGGATGCACAGGCTCAGGGGAGGGAAGAGTGCAACAAAGAAAAAGAAGATTCCAGAGAAGAGTGCAGCAAAAGCACAAAGACTAAAAAGATGAAGTGTTTGGAAGAATCCTCTTAGAAAAGAAAATTAAGGTATAATTCAAGAAACTTGATGATTTGGAGGTAAATCACAAGTTTAGGGGAGGATTGTTTGGAATTAAACACTTCAGAGTTAGTACTGCTAAGCTAAGAGTTAGTACTGCCAAGCTAACAGTTAGTACTGTTAGAAGAAAATAGTTAGTACTGCTCAAGATTACAATTGTTAGTACTAAACTAGTCAGTTAGTACTGCTAGAGTAAGTTAGTACTGTTAGTACTAACTTAAGTCTGTTGAAGAACTTAGTACTGCTAGTGTATAAGTTAGTGTTGCTGATGGAAGATTAATGCTGCTGAAGAGTTAAAGCTGCTGCAAAGATAAGAGTGATTCAAGTCAAAGCTGTTGAAGAGACTACAGCTGTGTGAAGAGATAAGTATGAGTTATTTTAGGAAAAGATTATTGATTGATAGAAAAGATCTTGTATATCTTTTAGTATGGTAAGTTAGTAATTGTAGTTTGACTATGACTCCTTGTGTCTATAAAAGGAGATCATAAGTCATAGAGAAAGATAGACAATCACAATACTTCTCATACACATCTCTTAGATTCATAGCTTCAAGGTTGTAAACCCTAGTACTAAGATAGAGTACTCGTATTATTATCATTAATAATATTGAAGCTTGTTGGTTATATTGTTCTTCCTACTACATCATTATTACTGTTTCATTGGTATTCTTCTTAGTGGTATAAACTAGATTCCGCATAGTTTATATCATATACAAAAGGCTTCACACTTAGTACCTTTGGATTTATCCAAGGATACTAAACCTTATATCTAACTAAGGAGTTGAAGATCTGTTCAAGTGGGATCTACAAGTGGTATTAGAGCAGGTTGAAGCTTTGATCTAGAAGAAACTATCAAGAAGAATCCTTTACTCACAAGGAATAGATGGCTCCTATGGCTCTTTCAGACTCTGAGGTAAAAACTTGTTCAAAAACATGTCTGAAAAACCATGAAACTCTTAAAACTCAGTATGATAAGTTGAGAATAGAGTTTAATAAGTCTGAATCTGATTTATATAGCTATAAAAAGGGTTTAGCTTCAGTAGAAGAATAATTGGTCTTTTACAAGAAAAATGAAGGTATGCTTTGTGATCAAATTGCTGTACTAAAAAGTGATGCCTCATTCAATGAAGCAAAGATTATTGCTCTTAAGTCTTATATAAAGAAACTTAAGAAAGAAAAAGAGGATAATTTGCTTAAAATTAACAACTATGATAATGCCACTAAGAGTTTGGATAAAGTGATAGGAAGTCAACTAGTAGATAACAATAAGAAGGGTTTGGGGTACAATGTTGTTCCTCCTCTACTTACGGGCCTATTTGCACCTCCTACCATTGATTTATCTCACTCTGGCATTGAAAAGTTTAAGGAGCCTAAATTTGTAGGCTATGGTGTTAAGGTAGATAAGATTGTGTCTGAGAATTCCTCTGTAGAGATTAAGAAAACAACAGATGCACCAATTGTTGAAGATTGGGAATCAGACAGTGATGATGAAGATGATAAGCCTAAGCCTAAAGTTGTCAAGAAAACAGTTGATTCTAAAACTGTTAAACAAGATGTGGTGTCAGATGGTAAGTTAAAGAAGAAAACTGTTTTTCCTACTACTGCCAAGATAGAGGTTGTTAAACCTAAACAACAAGAAAAACCAGTTAGGAAACCAGTGAAGTATGCTGAGATGTACAGATCACAAAAACCTAGAGGGAATCAAAGAAATTGGAATAATCAGAAGTCCCATCAACTAGGGAGTCATTTTGTGATGAACAATAAAGCTTGTTTTGCTTGTGGAAGCTTTAACCATCTGATAAAAGATTGTAAAAGGAAGGTACAAAAACCTATATGGAACAATGCTAGAAGGGTAAATCATCATAATTCTCATAGAATGTCTTACCCTCATCCAAAAAGAAACTTTGTTCCAAAAGCAGTCTTAATGAAAACTGGGATGAGACCAGTTAATGCTGCTAAGCCAAAGGCTGCATATAATGCTGTCAAGAGGAATAGGTTTAATGCTGTTAAAGCATCAGCATGTTGGGTCTGGATGCCAAAGAACAGAGTGGTAGATCATGTATCCAAAAACATCAGTGCATCAGTTACTTTGAAAAGATTGGATTACATTGATGCACAAGGAAGATTCAAGTCTGTGATGGCTTGGGTTCCCATAAGAAGATGATTTGGAGGATCCTTCCAAACAGGGGAGGATATGAAAAATGCTCATATTAATGAAGATCACTTTTGTTCAGATGGATGCACAGGCTCAGGGGAGGCAAGAGTGCAGCAAAGAAAAAGAAGAATCCAGAGAAGAGTGCAGCAAAAGCAGAAAGACCAAGAAGATGAAGTGTTTGGAAGAATCCTCTCAGCAAAGAAAATGAAGGTTTAATTCAAGAAACTTGATGATTTGGAGGTAAATCACAAGTTTAGGGGAGGATTGTTGGGAATTAAACACTTCAGAGTTAGTACTGCTAAGCTAAGAGTTAGTACTGCCAAGCCAACAGTTAGTACTGTTAGAAGAAAATAGTTAGTACTGCTCAAGATTACAACTGTCAGTACTAAACTAGTCAGTTAGTACTGCTAGAGTAAGTTAGTACTGTTAGTACTAACTTAAGGCTGTTGAAGAACTTAGTACTGCTAGTGTATAAGTTAGTGCTGCTGATGGAAGATTAATGCTGCTGAAGAGTTAAAGCTGCTGCAAAGATAAGAGTGATTCAAGTCAAAGCTGTTGAAGAGACTACAGCTGTGTGAAGAGATAAGTATGAGTTATTTTAGGAAAAGATTATTGATTGATAGAAAAGATCTTGTATATCTTTTAGTATGGTAAGTTAGTAATTGTAGTTTGACTATGACTCCTTGTGTCTATAAAAGGAGATCATAAGTCATAGAGAAAGATAGACAATCACAATACTTCTCATACACATCTCTTAGATTCATAGCTTCAAGGTTGTAAACCCTAGTACTAAGATAGAGTACTCGTATTATTATCATTAATAATATTGAAGCTTGTTGGTTATATTGTTCTTCCTACTACATCATTATTACTGTTTCATTGGTATTCTTCTTAGTGGTATAAACTAGATTCCGCATAGTTTATATCATATACACAAAGCTTCACACTTAGTACCTTTGGATTTATCCAAGGATACTAAACCTTATATCTAACTAAGGAGTTAAAGATCTGTTCAAGTGGGATCTACAAGTGGTATCAGAGCGGGTTGAAGCTTTGATCTAGAAGAAACTATCAAGAAGAATCC
>BQNB010093065.1:6247-26461 GCA_026074375.1 Tanacetum coccineum
GATAAATTATGTTGAAAGGGAATAGATCATTAAAGTACAAAACATTTTGTTCCACTTCATCATATTTGGACAATGATGTTTCATCTTTCAAATCAAATTCATTGATATATTAAGGGCATAAAGTGGGTTCACTTGAGAAATCTGATTTAGATGTTAGAGCATCATTGTAAACAATGGCTGGAAATTCATTCTCAAAATCTTTAAAGAAGTCTAAATAATTAGAATAACTAACCTCAGGCTCAGGCGACGGAAATGAAGGCATATTGACTTTATCATTATCATTTTACGAATCCGTTTTTAAATTGTCGACAAAAATTATTTTATAGGAAAATGAATTTTCGTCATAAATTACCGTGTAATCTTCATCGTCGGATTCGTCAAACGATATTCTAAAGTCAGTTTCATTGTCGTTAAGAGGACTTATCGTGGGTTCCCATGAGAGCGCTTCTCCAGATGTTAACGCGTCATTAAAGACTATAGCTGGGAATTCAGTTTCAACATATCTGAGGTCGTGATAACGTCTTCATCATATACCAAATCTTACCATACGTAGCAGTTTTCCAGTTATACACCTTACCACGCCTATGAGCTTGTTCTTCCTCAAGCCTGATATACTCTTCCATAATAATATCGGGGTCATCCATTTAACCTGTAATAAATTATCTAGGAAAGAAAATGGTCAAATAGACTAATACGCCGTATTCAGTAAACTGAATACGTCGTATTGATGATAGAGTCGAATACGTTGTATTGTTTTGAACAAAATTTATACGCCGTATCCAAAAAGTTGAATACGCCGTATTCTGTATTCGACTCAGAAAATTATAGAGTACTGTAATAATGCAGAAAACACACAAACACACAATATGCAAAATTATACAATGCAGATAATCAAACACACAAAACAAACACAAACAAATATGCAAATTAATCTAAGCTACACTAAACTAAACTAAAACACTAATAAAAAGAAGAATTAAACAACTTCACTCCCTGGAAGCGGCGCCAAAAACTTGATGTGTCGTTGTGAGTAGGTATTTTATGTATAAAGTTTTACTATTTATTTTATGCCGACTATACCTAAAAACAACACTTTAACGGGCAGTGTACCCGCTCAGATGGAGTTTCATGGTAAGTAGGGTGTCGAACACTAAGAGCGAAAGCGTTAATTCCTAATTCTATCAGTATTTTAGTTATCTATGTTAGTTTTAATTAATTCTATTCTGAGTTAAACCTAAACCAAGGGCAAAAGGGGGGTTTTCAACCTGAGAGACTGGCACGAGGTTTAGTTATCTAACCTAGGGTTTTGATGACAAGTAAAGCAATAAACACACACAGGAAGATGAACAAACTATAGAGGAGCGGTCAAGCACTAATGTAAGGAAAACATATCAACTAGGGGTGGCAAAAGCACCCAAAACCGATGGGGAAAATCGAAACCCGAACCGGTTGGGTCGGGTTCGGGGACGGGTTGACGGGTTTGGATACGGGTTCGGGTTGAAATATTCTTTTTTTCTCGGGTACGGGTTCGGTTGCGGGTTCTTGTAATACCCGCCCCGTTTACCCGTATCCGTACCCGTACCCGTTTACCCGAATCTGTACCCACTTTTATTGCCATTTTTGTATAAGGCCAATTTGGGCTCCTAGCCTTGTACAAAATATTTGACTACTCGTATTCAAAAAGTTATTTTTATCAATCATATCTTGGTAATTACAAACAATTAGTCACGCCTGACTCTTCAATTCTCGTATCAGTTCTTTCATCTTCGGAGTTTATGCCTCAAGGTTCTTCTTTTATCTTTTCTATTTTATCTTTAATGCATTAGTTGTTTGTTTATTTAATCATGTAATTATCCATTGAACTTGTATACATAATTATTTAACTTGAAATCATTACAATAGTAATGAGAGTGTAACTGTGCATTGGTCATTTGATCATTTTCGCACTTCATACTTAGGTATATTTTTTACACCGTCCATGAACGAAATCATATTTTTCTTACATTGTTCATGTCCAATGAATATTAAATTGCGGATAACCAAAACCCGCGGGTAAACCCGAAAAACCAATGGATAATACTAATCGGGTATCCATCGGGTATTGGGGCGGATACGGGTTTGAAAATTATAAATGGGTGCGGGTACGGGTTCACTAAAACCCGACCCAAACCCGACCCGTTGCCATCCCTAATATCAACCATGAATAATCCGATAAAACGTAGATCTGTTTATTAGTGCAATGATTGACTTATCTCGAAGGGCGTATCATTCTTAGACTTAGGCGATACTTCTTCCTAAGACCTAGACACGCTAATTTTATCACAATTAGACGCATTCGCATAAAGCAAGCATTTGTTGATTATAATCTACTTTAGGAGATTCGTAATGGTGCTCTTACAAAACCCTAGCTCATGGAGACTTTACCCACTTACTGCTTAATGACATCTTATACACTAGTAGTCCACTGTCTGAGTCCTTACAAATGGAATAAGAACGTACTCGTTGATCCCAGGGTCATCTGCTGGTCCAACTAAGCTCACTAAACTAAAGGCAAGGATAGGTCAATATTTGTGATCCTATGATTCTAGATATATAAATTGCAATATGGAGAGCTATCCCAGACTCTTAGCCTACGCCCAAACAACACCGAAGTTGCAGCGCATTAAATATGTAGGACTAGACCTAGTTGAATGATAGGTCGCATACTTAAGCACGTAAACAAGTATAAATTGATAAACATAATCAACAATCAACGATAAATTAAGCAATCGATATAAACAAACTAAACATTAAATCTTCATAAACATGGTTGATACCTAAAGGTATCAACCGATAGTCATTGTAAAAATGCACACGGTTTCATATATGAACGATTAAAGAAAAGAAACTTTAACCGAAAGCGTATTTGGTTGCGCGAAGATTACAAGAGTTTTCCTATGATCTTGAGGCTCTTTTCTGACCTTCAATGCTCCTTTTTCGTCTCTTGGTCGACTTGGTGGTTTAGGGTTTCACTTGCATACCTAAAACTGAGTTTAGGGTCTTCTATTTATAGAGTCTGGAAACAGGTCGATACGTCGTATCGGGCGATGTGGGATACGGCGTATTGGGGTTTTCTTAGAGTAAGGACCACGGTTGATATCTTTTAGAATCTTCGTGTATAATAAACCTTGGATACGGCGTATAGAGGCTCCTGGATACGGTGTATTGGGTCTTCAGCCCTTCGTAGTTATCTGTGAAGTGTAGGCATGGATACGCCGTATCTTCCTTGATGGATACTGCGTGTTGATGTTAAATCAGTTGGTTCTTCTTCGTTGACCAAAGTATTATATAAGGCGTATCGTTGATGTGGATACGACGTATTCTTAAAAGTCGGACAATGGTCTTTTGACTTTTCAAAGTCTTGGATACGTCGTATAGGTCTTGAGTAATACGGCGTATTTGCTGTCAGATCAGTAGACTTTCTCGAACTCTTTGTTTAAGCTCCAAAATGCGTGCCTTTTAGTTAATCTTCACCAAGTACTCCATAATCACTACAATTCTCAAATACAAACGATTAAGAAACAATTATTTGCAATAATTATACAAAATGGGTTATTTACATAGGATAAATGATGCTATAAAAGTAACATTATTTGATGTCATCAAATATCCTCCCGTTTAAATCCTACTTGTCCTCAAGTAGCCTTTAGAAGTTTATGAAAATGTATCCCTAAAGGTTTTTCCGTTTAAGCATTTATTTGATCTATTACAAGTACACAACCAAACACCTCACGAAATAGGTAGATGAAAACACTCAAATCACTCAACTAATCTATGTGGTAACGTGTATCTAATTCACTTAATTGCTCGGTCGTGACGAGTATTCTATCATAGGCTTGGCAAGGATACACATCTCCACCACTAGAGCTAAGGAGTAACAAGTTTATAAAGGTAAAATAGGTTTTTATTATAAGGCTTAGGGTATCATTCTACAATCTTTCACCAAAAGTACCACACCAACAAGGCAGCTGAAGCACACATACATGGCCGTAACGACAGAATAGATATGTGTGTTCGATCACATCCTCATTTGAGTTTAACCAAGGGTTAGGATGAAGAATGATATAGGGTATGGATCTTCTAACTTTCACCAAAAGTAATAAACCAACAAGGCAGCTGAATCATGCATATATGGCCGTAACGACGGAATAGACATGCATGACTCGATCACATCCTCATTCGAGTAAAACCCAAGGTTAATGATTAGGAAAGGGAAATAAATTGTTGTTAAATAAAAATTACGAAACAAATAGACTAAGTTCAAACAGATAAGGTACAAGTTGCTAGACACTTTTTCCCGACCGTTACCATGATAAGGACACAACTATATACAAATGTCTTGATCATTGATCAAAAACAACAACCTAAGTTGGCGTTTCCGTAATGGTTAACTTCCCAATCATCCCATACTTTACATACTTTTACAAGACAAGTGGCGATATCTACCACTTTATACAAAACTTTACATCGTTGACTTGTAAGACGTATCAACGAATAATCGATCCTTCATATTATTCCTTTAGTAATGTTTTTGCGAAATGATTATCTTCAAACTTTCCTCCTCTTTTTTTGCGATTTTTCTAATTTTTTTGTTTTTTTTCATATACTAACTACGAAACTCGGTGTAATTTCACCATCTTCACGATCATAATAACTTGGGATAATTCCTTCGATAATTCTTCATTCTTCGGACGTACCAATAATTATGATGGTAGTAAAAATACATGAGTTTTAACTACTTTATACATTCTCATTTGCAATGTGCAAATTTCTTCCCAACCGTACAAAAGATAGAAAATCGACACAAGACTTCGGGAAATACATACTTTACACTTTAAGCAACCAGCAACTGGTAAATGGACTTAATCTAACAGGCTAGGCTAAGGTGTAATGAAACAAACAGTTGGTGTTATTCCTAAAGGATTGGCTCTATATGTTTCTTTAGGGGTATCTTACTCTTATAATGAGAGTAAACAAATGGTTTATACTGGGGTTAACTAACCAGTGTAGTCAGTTAATAAACAACATGTATAGGCTTTTTTGGTGTAATCCTAAATTTATTAATTTAAACAAGTTACTCCATCTAAATCCATAGTACTCATCACTGTGATCTCGAATAGATATACCAAGTCAAGTTCTAAAGTCTACAACATCACCGACACACTTATATTTCGTGGAATTTGGTTAAACATTTGGAAACGGATAAAGTTAAATCCTCACAATATCTAATAAGTGTTATTGTGTGCAGGTTATATAACAAGTAATTTCACAAAAGTATGTTTGAAATTTTTTTTAATTTGAGCATAATTTAAGCATTTTAGTGTAAAAAATAGGACACGTATGCATTCTAATTCCCATCCCCCTACTTGAATTATACAACGTCCTCGTTGTGTAGATAAAACATTAAAAGCGAGAAATTAAAAGAATTAGAATGAGAAACTCCCCTGATATTTTGCTCGGTAGATTTTCCATGTGAGTACATGAGCAAGAATGTGTTGAACAGCCATCTTGAGATTTCAAGACTCTAACACTTCGAGATTTCTAAATTTATAAATACTCCACCAACGTTGTCGTTTTTGTTCAGAAGGTCCTGTGTTAAGCATAAGAAAACAAGTGCAATTTCTATCTCCGTGTATTCATTAGTTAGACTCGAAATAAAAACTTAAAACTGTACAGGAAGTCGATACGTCGTATCCATACCCCAGGATACGACGTATTGATACTTGTAGGCCAGTCGTTAAATACGATGTATTCATTTAATGAATACGTCGTGTAGACTGTGCTGAAAATAAAGACTGGATAACGTCCAGAAGGTCAATACGCCGTATCCATGGGGTTTGGATACGCCGTATAGACAGTCTGGGAAGACAGACTCGATAAAAAATTTGAAAATACATTTCGGGTTGTCTCCCGGCAAGCACTTTTGTTTACAGAAAAGTCTTTAAGTTAGATTTGCCCCAATTTAATCTCATCCTTATAAAACAATTTGGGGTCGAACGGGATGCCAAATGGCACATATAAATTCTTGATAAGATTTATTGGCGTCCCTTTGTTAAGAAAATTACAAGTCACGATATTAAAACCTAATTCTATGATAAAAGTTTCAGTTTTGAAAATTTTATTTGATGTATCATGACTTGTTTTCAAAAGCTTATTTGACCCTTGTGCATAGGCACCAACATCGATATTTATTACATTAGATAACGGTATGACAGACATATCCCCCGAAGGCTGTTTGATATCGATTTTATCATTATCATTGTCCTTATCCGATTTTAAGTCATCGGGATAGATTACGTTGAAAGGAAATAAATCATTAAAGTTTAAAACGTTTTGTTCCTCTCCATCACATTCGGACAATGATGTTTCATCTTTCAAATTAAATTCATCGATATGTTGAGGACTTACAATAGGTTCAGTTAAGAAATCCGATTTAGACGTTAGAGCATCATTGTAAACAATGGCTGGAAATTGTTTCTCAATATCTTTAAAGTAGTCTAAATCATCAAAATAACTTACCGTAGTCTCGGGTGATGGAAACGAAGACATATTGACTTTATCATTATCATTTGCCGAATCCATTTTTAAATTGTCGACATAAATTATTTTATAGGAAAATGAATTTTTGTCATAAATTACCGTGTAATCTTCATCGTCGAATTCGTCAAACGATACTCTAAAGTCAATTTTATTGTCGTTAAAAGGACTTACCGTGGGTTCACATGAGAGTGCTACTTCATATGTTAACGCGTCATTAAAGACTATAGCTGGGAATTCAGTTTCAACATATCTGAGGTCGTTAACGTCTTCATCATATACCAAATCTTACCATACGTAGCAGTTTTCCAGTTATACACCTTACCACGCCTATGAGCTTGTTCTTCCTCAAGCCTGATATACTCTTCCATAGTAATGTTGGGGTCGTCCATTTTAACCTATAATAAAATAGCTAGAAAAGAAAAAGGTCAAATAAACAGATACGCCGTATTCAGTAAACTGAATACGTCGTATTGATGATAGAGTCGAATACGTTGTATTGTTTTGAACAAAATTTATACGCCGTATCCAAAAAGTTGAATACGTCGTATTCTGTATTCGACTCAGAAAATTACAGAGTACTGTAATAACGCAGAAAATACACAAACACACAATATGCAAAATTATACAATGCAGACAATCAAACACACAAAAGAAACACACACAAATATGCAAATTAATCTAACCTACACTAAACTAAACTAAAACACTAATAAAAGCAAGAATTAAACAACTTCAATCCCTGGAAGCGGCGCCAAAAACTTGATGTGTCGTTATGAGTAGTATTTTATGTATCAAGTTTTACTATTTATTTTATGTCGACTATACCTAAAAACAACACTTTAACGGGCAGTGTACCCGCTCAGGTAGAGTTTCGTGGTAAGTAGGGTGTCGAACACTAAGAGCGAAAGCGTTAATTCCTAATACTATCAGTATTTTAGTTATCTATGTTAGTTCTAATTAATTCTACTCTGAGTTAAACCTAAACCAAGGACAAAAGGGGGGTTTTCAGCCTGAGAGACTTGCACGAGGTTTAGTTATCTAACATAGGGTTTTGATGACAAGTAAAGCAATAAACACACACAAGAAGATGAACAAACTATAGAGGAGCGGTCAAACACTAATGTAAGGAAAACGTATCAACCATGAATAATTTGATAAAACGCAGGTATGTTTATTAGTGCAATTATTGACTTATCTTGAAGGGCATATCATTCCTAGACTTAGGCGGTACTTATTTCTAAGACCTAGACACGCTAATTCTGTCATAATTAGACGCATCCGCATAAAGCAAGCATTTGTTGATTATAATCTACCTTAGGACATTCGTAATGGTGCTCTTACAAAACCCTAGCTCATGGAGACTTTACCCACTTACTGCTTAATGGCATCTTATACACTAGTAGTCCACTATCCGAGTCCTTACCAATAGAATGAGAACGTACTTGTTGATCTTAGGGTCACCTGCTAGTCCAACTAAGCTTACATAACCCATTAGTAAAGATAGGTCAATACGTGTGATCCTATAATTCTAGATATATAAGTTGCAATATAGAGAGCAATCCCAGACTCTTAGCCTACGCCCAAACAACACCGAAGTTGCAGCGCATTAAATATGTAAGACTAGACCTAGTTGAATGATAGGTCACATACTTAAGCACATAAACAAGTATAAATTGATAAACATAATCAACAATCAATGATAAATTAAGCAATCGATATAAACAAACCAAACATTAAATCTTCATAAACATGGCTGATACCTAAAGGTATCAGTAGATAGTCATTGTAAAAATACACACGTTTTCATATATGAACGACTAAAGAAAAGAAACTTTAACCGAACGCGTATTTGGTTGCGCGAAGATTACAAGAGTTTTCCTATGATCATGAGGCTCTTTTCTGACCTTCAATGCTCCTTTCGTCTCTTGGTTGACTTGGTGGTTTAGGGTTTCACTTGCATACCTAAAACTGAGTTTAGGGTCTTCTATTTATAGAGTCTGGAAAGAGGTCGATACGCCGTATCGGGCGATGTGGGATACGGCGTATTGGGGTTTTCTTAGAGTAAGGACCACGGTTGATATCTTTTATAATCTTCGTGTATAATAAACCTTGGATATGGCGTATAGAGGCTTCTGGATACAGCGTATTAGGTCTTTAATCCTTCGTGGTTATCTATGAAGTGTAGGCACGAATACGTCGTATCTTCCTTGATGGATATGGCTTGTTGATATTAAACCAGTTGGTTCTTCTTCATTGACCAAAGTATTATATATGGCGTATTGTTGATGTGGATACGGCGTATTCTTCAAAGTCAGACAATGGTCTTTTGATTCGTCAAATTCTTGGATACGCCGTATAGGTCTAGAATAATAAGGTGTATTTACTGGCAGATCAGTAGACTTTCTTGAACTCTTCGTTTAAGCTCCAAAATGCGTGCCTTTTAGCTAATCTTCACCAAGTACTCCATAATCACTGCAATTCTCAAATATAAACGATTAAGTAACAATTATTTGCAATAATTATACATCATGGGTTATTTACATGGGATAAATGATGCTATAAAAGTAACGTTATTTGATGTCATCACTCACCTATCTGCTTTACACATTTACACACACACACACACATACACACGCGCGCGCGCACAAGTAACGTAGGTTACATATGGGTTGTTAGATTGGGCGGCATCACTGTTGCATGTAAGTGTTGCTTTTTTTTATTTGTTTTCTTCGTCCTTAATAATGATTTCAGTTTTCTTTATTTCAAGATTTTGTGTTCTTGATTTTGATGGTTAAACTTGAAATTGTTTTGTAGATTTTGGTAAGAATAATGAGTGGAATGAATTATACCTGATATGTCGTGGTATGTTAAAAAGAAGTTGTTTGTGGTGTTTAGGCTTATGTTAGATGATGTTTATGAAGGGTCTTTGATAACATCAAATAACGTCATATTTTACTATCATTTATCCCGCACTTTTTACCCACTTTTATATAATTATTGCATGATTTTGTACTTAATGGCTTTAAAGATGATAAATGCAGTAATTCAGGAGTAACTTGTGAAGACGAAGTAAAAAAGGCGCAATTCTGGAACTAAAACGAAGATATTTGAAGAATTCTAAAAACTGCTACTATACGCCGTATCCAGCAAAGAAGATACGGTGTATCAGCGCCAGCTCAGCACAAGAAACGCGTAATGATCAATTCCTGATCCGACGTATCCGCTACTCTCCAATACGCCGTATGCACAGCTGTTCATCAGTCAAAGATACACATTTAATATGATTGATGGTAATTATCTTGATTGATTTGATCTTATCGTGGACTCCAAGGAAATTAACCCTATACGCCGTATCCACTTATCTCCATACGGAGTATCCAGGCGTATTTTGGACACTATAAATACAAGGCTCAAATACGAGTTTAAGTGTGAAAATATCATATTCTCTGTATAGTATACATTAGAGTTCAAATTTCAGAAGCCAAGAAGAGCGCCAAGGTCAAGCATCAACCACAATTCGATAGAAGACATCGTGTAATTTCTATTTTCTTAATCATTCGATTTTCAATTGTTTAATTATGCTTGTATGATTATGACGATTGTGGGCTAATACCCTCAGGTATTAGCCATGTTTATAAAGATTATTACGTTTGGTTTGATTTAATTTCGGCTTGTTTAATTTATCGTTGATTGTTTAATTATGTTTATCGCCTTATACTTTTTTATGTGCTTGTACATGCGACCTATCATTCAACTGGGTCTAGTGAGACCTAACCAGTAATCTAGATGCCGGGATAGCTCTCTATGTTGTGTTGTATATGACCGGACCAATAGGATCACAAATAACACCTTATCTGTTACCCTTTGATTATGAGCTTAGTTGGACCGGCAGGTGACCCGATAATTGTTCAACCAGTATTGTTCTTGATTAATTGGTAATTGATTTTGGTGGTGGACTACCGGTTTATAAAACAACATCAAGCAATAAGTGGGTAAAGTCCCAATAGGTTAGGGTGTTAACAGGATCACCATTGCTTTAATTCCCTATGATAGATTATAATTAGACTTTAGGATGCTTTATGCGGATGCGTTAATCGTGACTGGATAGTTCGTATCTAGATCTTAGGATGAAGAACCGCCTAAGTCTTAAGAATGATATGCCGCCTCGAGATAAACAGCCATTGCACTAATTAATTAAACCAGCATATAATCGGATTAGCATGGTTAATACATTTTTCTTATATTTGGCTTGTACCGCTCTCTTATCTTTTGTTATTTGTCTTTTGTGTTTATTGTGCTTAGAATTGATATTTGTCACCATAAACCTGTGTCAGTCTCTCAGGCTGAGAAAAACCCCCTTATTACCTCTAGTAAATATGTATAGCATAGGTTTAACCTTTAATTAGACTAATATAGATAGATTAAAATACTGATAGAATATTAGATTAACTTCCACTCTTAGTGTTCGACACCCTACTTACTGCGAAGCTTCATCTTGACCGGGTACACTGCTCGTTAGAGTGTTATCTTTAGGTTAGTCGGCTAAATTTAAATGTAAAATCTTGATACATAAATTATACACCACACGATGACACATCAGTCTTATGTTGTATTTTGCACTCAATTTTGTTTCGATATTTTGTGTTTTTTATTTTGATGATTGTAGAAATGTAAAGAGGGGTGAATATGGTCTTTTTTACTTCTTTTAAGTTTACGAAACTTCAAATCTTAAAGAAACCGAGTGGTGTAATTATCTACTTGGCGAGATAGACAATAAGTAGATAGATAGAGAAAGGGACCACGATATATACTGGTTCGGGATGGGGGGTTTAGACCATCCGTGCATCTAGTTGTGAATCCATGACACCGATACTATTACTCTAGTATAATCCTTATGGTGGACTATAAACCGTATTATAACTTCAGTCCACCGATATGCACTAAGATCGGCGCTCACTAAGAAGAGCCACTCCTAACGGATTCAACTTACTCCTATGACCACTAAGATCACTAGGACCACTAAGAAATTCCCTTTAGAAGTATGCCAAAACCCCACTAGATCACCCAATGATCTAGGCTTGATCACTAAGATACAAGACTTCCCTTACAACCAAATTGAATGATAAAAGATAGTTGAACCAAGTCCTCACCTAACCTAAAGACTCGATTCTAATAACAAGGGTATGAGAAAGAAGACCTTCGACTAATAACACACAAGTGTGGATTAAGTACTTATGTGTGTCTCTTTCGGAGATGTGTTATCTTCAACAGAATGATAGAATGAGAAGATTAGAACACTTTGATGTTAGACTTAGAGGATAGGAGAAGAGAATAGACATAGAAAGAAAGAATGGCAAGAGGAGAGGAATACAAGAGCCAATTAGGGGTATTTATAGGCCAAAAAACCAATTCGAGCCCGGTCTGCTGCCCACGCGCCAACGCTAGAAGCCCGACTTTGGTTTTTCGGGTTTTTTGACATTTTAAATACCCGTTCTTGTTAAACCCCCAATTGTAATTCACGCTTTGACCTTTCCATTATTCTTATACTCAAGGTCAACCAACTCAAATTGCCATTTGATAAAAACGTTTGTGAAGTGTTTAAAATAAGATTTAGGGATATTTGTTTAATTTCAAGAGAGAGGAAACAACCATTGGACAAAGGGTATATTGGGTATTCATTACATGTACTTGGATGGGTTAGAAACTAACCATGGTTGAGTGAATGAGTTGGCATGGTTAAGAGAGAAAAGAATATGCCAAGGGAATATGCTTTGCTTGGTGAGAAATGGTGGGTCTTGTGAGGGGGAAATTTGAATTTCAAATTCAAATCGTGAGAAGTGAGTTGTGTGTGAGTTGGCATGATGTGAAGGTGATGTGATAGAAATGAGCCTTATTTTTCAAATTCAAATTTCAAATTTAAATGTTGAGATAAGGAGGTGAGTTGGATATGAGCTGGAATGATTGGATTGTGAAGGGATTGTGATTTGATGGAAGAGAGCTTAATATTCCAAATTCAAAACATAATTTTTGAATGTTATGAAAGGGTAGAATTGTGTAAGAGAAGTTTGGTGAGTGTGTGTGTATGAGAGATTTGAATTTTAAATTAAGAGTGTATGAGTAAGAAGCGTATAGAGGAAGGATTTGAGTGTGTGTATGTGTGTATGTGTTATTTGAAATTCAAAATGAAGATGTGTGTGAGTGTAGAAAATGTGTGGGCGAGAATGTTATGATATGACATATAGGAGCCTATGTGGGGAATGTCGGGAAGAACATGTACAAGAGAGTACAATGTGTAAGGGAATATGAGTTGTCACATGTGGTTTAGGCTTGGGGAAGGTTTAAGGTTGAAGGTTCCGAGGAAGATGATGAAGATCAAGATAGTCAAAGGATTAATTGTGGGGTTAAATTATATTGCCTTGAAGAAGGAAAAGAGTTGGGCAATAATGATTGGGAATGTATTTGGGAATTGGAAAGAATATTTGTAGGAATGTAAGGAGAGTGTGTGTAAACATTTGTTGGGAAGTGGGAATTAACAAATGATTAGGGAATGTTTAGCGGAAAGTGAGGTGTAAGTGATGTATGAGGAATGCAGATGAATGTAGGAGTTTGTAAACCATTTAAATGTGGGAAGTGATAATTCAAAGTATAATCAACTTCCAAATAACACAAACTCAAATAGTCATTTAGACTTAATTCATGATTATCAACAATAGACATGATCACTAATCATCTTGATGCAAACAAGCTAAGTGCTTTGCATCTCAAGCAAAACACATCCCGTAAAGGGAAATGATGCATTTACGCAAGTGACATTTGACTTAGTTTGACAAATAAGGAAGTAAAACATGTTACGTGATTAGAGATAATGTAAATCTGGATTAAGGTCAAATGAATACTTTCGTTTGATGGTATGTTGAAAGTATGATTCTACTAGGTTTAAAAAAGTAGTTTCGGCCTTGACTAGAGGTGTTTGATTAAGAAAATGAGTTGGCGTTTTGTTGAAAACGAGAGAACTTGTTTGTGCTCATCTATAAGTCTAAACCCCATTTCGAGTGTTTCTAACTGCTCAAGTATCATGTATATACCTTTATTAAAAGATCCACATGTGTTGGGTAAGAGGAAAGCTGACAAGCAAAATCCATTAAAACGGAATTCGAGAGTGGCACGCTGGCCACGTGCTGACGCGTGGCCAACGCGCCAGAACTGCTGCTTCAGTTTTACAGATTTTGGCTATCATTTATGCTTTTAAGTGTTGCGAATGTTTATTTGTCATCGTTTAAACATAAAGGAGATGTTAGTCAATGTTTCACCAACAATCTCCCTCTTTTTGAAGATGACAAATAAATTAGAAACATAGCGAAGATGAAGAACGTCATTGATGTAGCTCGCGTCTTGATCTTGACCTTGTAATTTGGTGAAGCTTGAACATTGTCTTCACCTGTGAGCTTTAGTAGCTTTTCTTCTCTCCCGTAAGCTTTAGCTATTTGCTTTCTTTCTCCCCCTTTTGTCAAATAAAAAATAAAGGACCTTGATCTTGAATTTAAAGGTATAAAGTAGATATTTTCAAACGTGCTCCCCTTAGATCGTTGCTCCCCCTTGTTTCAAGGCGGGGATCCATGTGTCAAGAGCATTACCTCTTAGGTGTTCTTGGCTACAATATGTAACAAGCAAACACAAAACACCAAGCAACAATCATATACACATTTTCAAGTCCAACATGGGTTAGCTTACCATTTGAAAACTTGCAAACATGTATTAGTATAATTATAACTCCAATTACATCTTCAAACCAGGTCTCTCCCTTGGAGAGTGATCTTGGTAAGTCAATGCATTACCTCAGAGCTTGGAGAAGCTCCCTAAAGATTTTTTCAGTAGAGGTAGAGGTGTTAGAGGTTCTGATTCTGACTCTTTGGAAGAAGATGAGTAGGTGCCTCAGTGAGTTTTAGACACTCATTTACAGCTTGACTTTCAGGGACTAGAATTCTTCCAGTGTTAAAGTTTGGAAGTTTGCTGTTAGGGTTGTGTCTTTTAACCCAGTCTTTGGATTTTAGGATCATTTCATGATCATAATCCAGGGAGGCAAGTATGAAAGGGTTTTGTTTAACATCATTTTTGGATGATGATTCAGTGAGTTGTTCAATTCTAAGAACTTTCTTCATTTTGTTTGGAATTTGCTCACTGATGCATTGACTTACTTTGTTTGAACTATTTAACCAATGTTCATTGACCTTTCTTTCTTTCTTCAGCTGTTCTTGAAGAGCATGATTTAACTTTGTAAGTTCAGTGTTTTGAATTTGAAAAGTGACAGCATCAAGCTTTTCTTGTTTAAAGACAAGTAGATCATCTATACACTTATTTAATTCAAAAATGATTTTGTTATATTTTGATAACATGTTTAATCTATGCTCTTTAACAAACTTCAGGTCAATGTTTATATATTTGAGGTAAGTCTGCCAATTAGAATCCTCATCCATAGAAAGAAGAATATTTACCTTCCTCATGGTGATGTCGATCCATTCACCATTACGAGCATGATTCTTCCCTACAGCGAGTTCATCATCCGCTAGAGCCATTAGTACCTTGACTTGTGTCATCTCCTCATCATCAGATACTTCTTTCTCATCTCAATCGAACGTTTCAGTAGCTAGACCTTTGTTCTTTGACTGAAATGAAGACTGAGAAATAGAGGGACTAACCTCAAGGAGTGCAAGTTTAGCTTTCATCTTCTTGTATTCATCCTTGTAATCCTTTTGAATATTTGGTTCATTTGACTACTTTGTTGGGAAGACTGAATTTTTTGGTGTAAACTTAGGTTGAAAACCTTTTGACACTAAAGAGGAGTTTGACACTAATGATTTATAATAGGGTTCAGACGTTTTAGAAAAACAATCTCTTGCAAAATGACCCTTTTTTAACATTCAGTGTTTTCATTTGCTTTTTGACTCGAAAAATATTTTTCCTTTTAATAAAACTTTTTGAATTGGCCAAAAGGGACCTCACATGAAACTCTAACTCTAGGTCTCTGAGGTACTCCTTACTGGATCTCTCATCAGCCTCATTATCAGAATTTTCTTGGAAATCCTAAACAACATTTTTAGAAAAGAAGGGAGTTGATATGGGAGAGGTTGATGGTGTAGTACAGTGCCTTCTTGGTCTCAGGGTATCTCCTTCAGATTAGGTTGTCTTCGTTGACAAACCTCCCAAAGATATCAGCAAGGTCAAGGGTATGAGTGTGATTGGCATTTCTTAGTCCCTCAGATAAGCTAAGCCGCTTCTCAGGGAGACTGTTCACAAAACCCACATTGATTACGAGTTTAGACAATGTCACACCATCATTGGTAAGCTCATTGAGCATGGTCTTGTAACGGGTGTAGGTCTGTAAGAGACTTTAGAGGGTTTAGCTCTGAAAGTTTGATACTTAAGTTTCAGATCCATGATCCTGTTTTCCTTGGTATCAGATGGACCTTCAAAGCTGTGAACCAAGTCAGTCCATGTAGCTTTAGTTGTCTCACAGCTAATGACTGACTCCATTATATCATATGGTAGACATGATATAATGATGCTTTTAAGGTGTTGGTCTTGATTGACCACCCTCCTCTCATCATTGGTCAATTGGGACTCAGGTTTAGTGGCACCTTCAACCGTTTTAGGTAGGAAAGGACCATCCTTAATACATTGAATGTAATAGGGTTCCATTCTCGTCAAATAGCAAAGCATTCGCTTTTTCCATTTGTTAAATTTTTCGGCTCTAGTCGAGGTCCAATAGCAGAGTTGCTACCTCTTTTCTTGTCAACTAGCTGGGGTACATTACTTTCAGCGGTCATTTAGGATCTAGGTTTCAAAAACTTTTTGAGCAGATTTTGTGAAAATGTTTTATAAACCTTCTGCTCTGATACCACTTGTTGTTCCCTTTGAGTTAGTTACCAAAAACTAGAAAGTTAAGGTAAACAACTCATGGCTTGTAAGTAACGTAAAAAAAACAGTTTTGACAAATTTAAAGATAAAACAAGTAAAGAACACAAAACTATTTTTCAATGTTTAATTCTCATAAATCTTATTAAGAACTACACTTCATTGTTTGTGGAACAACAATGAAGATTGAATGACAATGTGTGCGTGTGATCTCCTCACTAACAACTTAGCATAAATCAAAGTATTATGCTAAGTTGACAACTATGCTAACCTACTGAACTTGTTCACTAACTTAGTTGATTTGGAGGAGTAGGTATTTGTGATGATACAACATTGAGTGCACAAACTTAACCTACTCTTTTACAAGAGTTCTCTATTTATAGGGCTAATGTAGGGTAGCACCCACATGGGTGATAAGTGCGTGTCCCAAGGTTGATTGGACAAGTACAGATTGTACAGTTTATCTTCATTACAATTCTCATATAGGAATGTGACAAACACACTTCTAAGGTCAGTGCTGACACTGACCTTGTCTTCATACCCTATTTAGGATAGTTTGACTTAAGGTGGATAAGTACTTGAACTTATCCATTCAAACTATCCCGCCTATTTTCCAGGCTCTTGTCTTTAGGGTCTTACTAGTTGAGGAAATCGTATGGGGTTCAATGAGTCTATTGCCACAACTCACTAAACCCACCACCTTCTTCTTTGGCTCAGGGACTTCATTCACTGAGTGCCGCCACACTGAATGGTTGAGTATTTCTCATAGACTCAGGTTGAGCTCTTGAAGGTAACTCACTGAGTGACTATTCACTCTGTGACCTTAGTATTGTTAAAGGTTATCTAACACTTATGATATTTTATATTCAAATCCAAGTGAAAGATCACTGGGCACTGAATTGGCCCAACGAGATCACTATACCACTCGATTCCTTCGAGACTTGAAGTTTTATAAACTTCAAAGAAGTTAAAAAGACCGTATTCACCCCCTCTACGGTTTTACAAATTCAACAAATTAAAAAAAAATACCGCCAAAGAACACAACCAATTTTCCATTCGATTTCTAGTTTTATAAATATGAGTTTAATCCTTCATTTGTAATTAGTCTTGATTTTTGTTTTCTCTCAACTCTCTCTTTAATCATTGTGTAAACTCCACATTATCAATAACAAATCCTTTGATCATTCTTTACTTTGAATTTACCAAATATTGTAAGTTCCGGCGAGTTGATAAACTAATTCCAGTTTCAAACCCAATTAGCATGTTCCAGACTAAAATGACTCGCTTTCTTTCTGAATCTGATGGACAAATATGTTCGGAAACAGAGCTCTTTTATCGCGGAATTAGACCTGCTATTAACGTCGGCTTATCTGTCAGTCGTGTTGGGTCTGCCGCTCAGTTGAAAACTATGAAACAAGTCTGCGGTAGTTCAAAACTGGAATTGGCACCATCCATCCTATTTTTTTTACAAATGAGAGAGAACACATCATATAATGACATGTGTGAGTTCTCAATTAAAAAATCATTTTTATTTATAAATTGAAAAATCTTTTTATTTATTTACTTTTATTATGATTTAATTTTTATCGTAATTTTTAAAATTTTGTCGTTTTAATTGAATATTTATTTTGATATATTTTTATGAATTTTTATTTTCTAATAAGTTTACTATATTTTGATTCAATTTTTTTTACAACTTTAACATTAATTGAATCAAGGGTAAATTACACTGTTGGTCCTCAAACTCCACCCTGTTTGCGGATTCAGTCCCCCGTTTTGAAAATCGGTGGAAATGATCCTAAAAGTGGTCATTTTGGTGCGTGTTTGGTCCCAAGGGATGAACGATCGTTAAGTCGCTTCATTAGTGATGGATATTATAGTAATTTCGTATAAAAACTTAGTTGCACCATTAGTCCCTCACCAAATAAATAAATTTTTTATATTTTGTTACGCTTGGATATCCGTAATGCGTAACGTTATCTCACTTTATTTTCTTTATACTCCATTAATTTTTTTCAACACTTATCTTTGTTTCTTCTTTTTTCCTTTCCTATCAGTGCAACCATCCATGGCTCTTCTTCTCATTTTTTTTTACCTTTTCATATAAAGAAAACAAAATCAGTAACCATTATACAAAACATGTAGTGGTTGCACCGCTGCTCACGTCAGCATTGGTTAGCCAGTTTAAGACATTTCACGTCAACGATGGTGTCGGATTCGAAGCTACATGATGACTGTAAAAGTCTTGTAGGTGGGGATGGTAGCTGTGGTGATTTGTACGAAATTGGCGGTGTCGTACGAAATTAGCGGCGTCAGTGGTTTGACCGAAGGTAGCGGTTACTGGTGGGTTGGCCTCTAAGTTGATTTCCTTTCACGCAAACTAAGAAAAAAACTTATTAAACATCTTTTTAGATACTATATTAAACTGAGTTTTTCTTTGTTGAGTTGGTTCAAGTGAGATGGGTAGCGGTAGAACCGATTAAAGTGGGATGTGTTTATGTTGGGTTTTACGATCTAATTAACCACATTAATTAACACGAGTACGCAGTGGAATTAAAGATTACATGTAGAACACATTAATTAACAAGGATAGAAGATGTATACCTTTTAGCACGAAACGATACACCGCTTAAAGGTAACCATTAACACCGTCTTTTATATACGCGTGTGTATAAATAGAATACCACGCAAACTAATAAAGTTACCAAAGTAGATAACATCTATGGTGTGCATACACTACACGTCACCGAGATACGCTAGGATGCTAGTCCTTCTTTCATGAATAAAACAACTGAACACGATGTTCTTGTTTTGGTACTTGGCGTCACACGACCGAATCCCATAAGGGATATAACTGACGATCACTTAACAAGAATGGTGAAAAGAATAAATACATTCGCCTAGTACATGCATGCAATATATATATTCTACATGCATGAAGCAGGCATTCATCCGAATAGTAACTGTTTGCATGCATCTTTTCTGTGTATAATGATGTCATTGGTATTTAGGATTAAGATGATATGTCGTTCGACTTTTAGGTATATCATATATCTTACCTACAAAAGATGAGGCAAGGGGTATATATATAGCCCAAAGACTTGTTCTCCAAGTCATGCTCAAACACCTCCTCTTGTTTACTATAAACGACACTCTCCTCCCTTGTACTTCTTAAGTTCGACCGTTTAATTATTTCGTGAAACATATTAATATAATTAATATACGATAAATATATTAATTACATTAATAAACGTATCCTCTGTGTATACGCGTGTGCCCCCATAGACTCACATATTCCCGGACATATATTATTTGATATATGTACATATCCCAACAGCTCTCACTTGGACATGTCTCGAATAATATAATAGCATTGGTAAGCGTCTAGCAACACGCCAATACTCCCAGGAATACCTGAGTGTACTTCATAAAGTCACAGTTATGCTAGCAAGACTATGAACGAGGCTCAAACCTATACACTATGCTAGCAAGACTATGAACGAGGCTCAAACTCATTACACTACTACCGAAAAGGAATTACTTGCCGTAGTGTATGCCTTTGAGAAATTCCGGTCATATCTTGTTATGTCCAAAAGCATAGTGTATACTGACCATTCTGCCATCAAGTATCTTTTTGCCAAAAATGTTAGCCTCAAAATATTGAGTCGAACAATGAAAGTTCGTTCATAATTATATTAGGTCTCGGTCACTAAAATAATATAC
>BQNB010093066.1:0-26133 GCA_026074375.1 Tanacetum coccineum
AGTCGCGGCTCAAATACAACCAAAAATCTAACCAAGCCTCAAATCTCTATAGTATTGTAATGTATATATAGATATAGCGGTGCGTCATAGAACGGATATCGTATATGTATATATATAATTACTATTTATACTACACGCTTGGTATAAAGTATACAATCAAAGGCCTAGCACAAAGCACATAAAGGATAGAGAAGGAATACCCGCGTGGATATTGAACATCGGTGAACGACTCGTTAAAATTTTTCGAAAACAGTCATAGTCCAGGTTTTGAAAAACGACCTAGTTCGCTATGACTCGTGCTCTGATACCAATCTATAACACCTTCCAATTTGCAATGCAGCAGAATACAACATTGGGGTGCTACTTCATAATATAAGCTCACTAGTCACAGTAAACGACATAAAATTTTTATTTAAAAAGATCAGAGTTACAAGGTCCCAATAAATTTAATAAAACTCATTTCAAAATAATCCACAACATGTTTAAGTTTCTTTAAAAGAAAACATTTTATCATATGTGCAAAGTTCACCAAGTCCACGTCCTTTTTCGATATCCGCATTCCATCCCATCCAAGCTAGCAAGCATATACCTGAGATAAACATGCTAAAAAGTCAACGAAAACATTGAGTGAGTTCATAGCCTCGCATTTAAATCTTTTTATCTTTTAAAAACCTGCGAGGGAGATACATGCTTGTTTTAGAAAATCGAACACAGATGATTTTATAATGTGAATGTTGCTATGAGTGTATTGTTGTGGCCCTTCCTTCATGAACCGTCAATCACCGCTAACCGGTGAACACTGATGCAATAATAATAGATCTATTTTGGCCTAACGACCTGTCTGGCGTGTGTTTCTCGCGAGGGCATACAGAGACATATTGTATTTAGTATTGTCATGAAGGAAGGGCCACAACAATACACTCATAGCAACGTTCACATAATAAAATCACCTGTGTTCGATTTTCTAAAACAAGCATGTATCTCCCTCGCGGGTTTTCAAAACATAAAAAGAGTTAAATGCGAGGCTATGAACTCACTTGATAATGCCGGAAGAAAATAGATAGGCGAAAAAGAACTTTGTCGTTGCACGTAACACCCGGAACCTATACACCATGTGGTTTTTAGGTTTCTATGTCGGAAAAAATTAATAATTACGACAAAAAAAACAAGTATGTAAAATATGTATGATGATCAAAGTTAAATAGGGTAATTAAATCACACTTAAGTTTTCTAAGTAAACAAGTATTCATATTTTACTAGATATTTATTAATGGCTAATTTTAACTAGTTTTGATCTAATTGGACAAAAAGCCCCAACTCCTAATTATAAGCCCATATAAATGTTATTTTGGATCAATTTTAAATGGTCCATGACCCAGGCCTGGTCCAAAATATTAGGCCAAGTGGGTTGGGTCCAATGCTAAGCCCAATAAGTCTTTTTAAATATTTACTTGTGTAAATGTGGTCTAGTTGCCCATTAATCTTATGGCTTATTTTAAGTTTATGTTGATAACTTGTATAAATTTGCGAGGTCGATATAAGTTTTAAGGTCAGTAGGTACAATATATTAAAAACTCCCAAAGTGGTCCTACCACTCGGGTTTTTGTCGCAAAGACACTTTACAAACTTTTAGTATGGTTTATAACGTAAAATTATAAATAGGTTTATGTTTATAAAAATAGTTATATCTCTTTAACCATAAATAATGTACTTATAATATTTACATTTATAGTTTCATAGTGTTAAGTTTACTTTATAGATTAAAAGTTATTTCAATACTTATTTTGAAGTGACATGATACTTAAAGTCAATTCTATTATACATATGTCAATTTATCATTTTGGCTGTAAAACTTCACTTTTACCTATTTTTTGAACGGCCATTTTCAACCCAAAAAAATTGGTTGACTATCCAATTGGTCCAGTATCACATATGTTTAACTACACACATAGTTTTAGGTTTTTACTCAACTTAGAGTGCAAGTATGACTTTTTCACTACATTCTTCCACAAGGTCAAAATTGACACTTTTGTGGAAAAATTGGTCATAACTCATGCAATTTTTACATTCAAGTGTATGATCCAATTGCACTAGCTCATAAAAAATGTCCTCAACTAAGAAAAGTCAAAATCAGTTGTTTATCATACTCAAAAATGTCAAACTTTTCTATTTACTTCGCCCTAGATTTTTCTAGTGATTTCACCATGTTTTAAGTTAGGTTTTATCCTTTTCACCTAATCTAGTCACACAAACCCCCAAAAAACTCCTGATCATCATATCATCATATTTAGCAATTACATATATAAATAAAATACAAGAAACACAAGAAATAACAAAAATAATAAAGATTTATACCCACATAAATTAGTAAGTGATGATTATCACCAAAACCAAATCCTCCCTTACACCAAGTCTTGATCATTACCCAAATGATATTGACACCCACTTTTATTATTACCCAATTGACTCCATAAAATGCCTCACATATGACTTCAGCCCCTAATGTTTGTTATATGATGGAATTTTGATGTGTTTTAAATAATTAGGAAATGAATTTACAAGAGTTATGGTTTTAAACTAGTAATATTTGTGATTAAAGAAAAAAGATTTTCTTGTTTGTCATTGTGCTCTAGTTCATGACAAAGAGAGGAACAAAGAGATGTGTGTGTAAAGTTTTTGTAAACAATGGGAGGAAATGGAAGACACATGGTTTTGTATGTGTTATGCATGCAAGGGAGTTGAGACAAGTGTCTTAGACACTTGTCCTAAGAAGGCCATGCCACAAGTGTGTTGACCATAGATTTTGGTGTCCTACTTAAAGTGTAATTGTTGTTATGGTATAAATTTTAAGATAGGTAGGTAGTTTTGAGCTCATTGTACAGAACGTAAAATATAACGAAGTAAAGGCGAAACACGAAGTAAAAACGAATAGATAAAAATATTCTACTTAAACGGAAATACCCTTTCTGAAAAAGTTAAGCTTAACGTAGGTTCAAGACGAATAATTTGATTTAAGCTTAGCTCGTAGTTTTAATTATATACACGATTTTAATAAAATGTGTAGATAAAGTATAAAAGTAACTTGTTTAAAATTTATAAATTAATTATGAGATTAGAAATAGTAGTGACCTTAAATACGGAATGCTCTTAATTTAAATGTTCGCGTATCAACCAACGCCTTTTAATTTGAAATGTAAGAATAATTTATTAAATATTATTATTAAATAAATTTCCATAAATAAATAAAAATTTCATATTCTCGAGTCGGTACGCGTTGTTGTCACTTTCCGAGCCAACTAAGTATCAAATAAATAAAAAAAAAAATTATGAGAATTATGTACTAATAATTATGATTTATTATTAAAATAAATTTTGTAAAATTATCGGTTACGCGGAAAATTTTATTTAATTTTTTTTTTCGGCGATAAAAGGTCAAACGGTCAAAAGTCAGTCCAACCGTAAAGTAAAAGTGGTACATAGTTATTTAAAGTTCCGAAAAATTGACGTTGCCCATCTCCCTCCTTTAGGCAAGCGACGTCCCGACCTTAATCACTTTAAATTCGTCCCTAATTCCCTTGCAATGGGTGAAGATGACATTCTCGAATGGATCCACATGTTCTCACATCATGGCCACACGACCTCGGACGCATTAGGGAGCTTTTCGAAGCGAAAACAATTTTAAAAAAATCATTGGTGATCACACCGATCAAATCAAAGCACATATCGACCAACGGGTCTCGCTAAAGGCGATCATGACATTATAAAAATCGTCGGAGTGGAAACATAACTCTCCATTCAAGCATTACAACATTATTCAAAACAAGACACTTATCATTAAGCGTATAAAATCACATAATTGCATGCTCGCTAACCGTCAAGCCATGCAAATTGAAAGAAAGCGCACTTATGCGGAAATCACATAGAGAGACAAAAATTCTATCGAAAGCACTACGGCATTAATCGAATCAAGGTACTTATCATTAAGCATATATAATCACATAACGACATGCTTGCTAAAAAGCCAGACCATGCCAATCAATCAGTTCAGTCACGTTAACCCATGCTTGCTAAATAGCCAAGCCATGATTAACAACAATCTTCGACTTAATTCCGGCTAAATCTAGCCCAAGGAAAGTTTTTAAAGTTATAGGATGTTCACAGGCCTGAAAGCCATGGATGCATATCAAAATAGATTTTTATCATCGTAGGGTGCTCACACGCGGATTCAAACCCAAAAGAGATTACAGGGTGATCACAAACGGATCCATACCCAAAAGAGATTACAGGGTGATCACAAACGGATCCATACCCAAAAGAGATTTCAGTATATATGAAATCAGGGTGCTCACGGGCTTTACAGCCATGGATCCATACCCAATAAAATGGTCAAGTTTGCTCACATTAACCAAAACTTCGAGCATATCCTTACCACGTGCCCCAACAGATCGTCACCGGCTTGGCTGCCAACCGAGGATTTCGAGCTCGCACACCAATCGCGACCGCTCCTACCCGACTCCGTCTCGTGTCTTTCAACGAGCGTCAGGGGACCTTGTCCGTGTCTTCAACGGGGCCAAAAATCCCCCAGGTACGCGTTACCCACGATCGGACGTCATTTCGCAATGCCGCCTCGAGCTCGCACAACGTACGACCACTCGACTAAATCACATATCACATAAACATATAGCAAGCAAAAATTTTGCACATAAATTTTCAACTATGGCTATCCGCCGTTGACCATCGATGATCAAAACGGATCAAGTCAAGCACAAGGATTCCTCAACTGAATAAACGGAACGGCAAACGGGAATTGTCTTTTATCTACCGCCACAAAAAGTCCGCCGCAACTCCAACTTAGGCCATCCGCGTACCGTTTTATTCCCTACGGAAAATGATGACGGATGACATCATTATCGTTCGGTAGGATCCGACCATTGTGCTTGGCTCTGGCGCCGAAGGCTCTCCTTTTGAGCCATCCTTGTGTGACTCTACGTTGGTATTCGAGTCACCACTCTACTTGGTATCTCGATGTTTCAACAAGGCAGAACAGGAACAAATCAAACACCTCGAATTCACAACTCGAGCTTGTGTAGGATTCATTTGTAACACTAGATGACCGAACACATACGTTTCGAGGGTAGAAGTTTTCTTCATGATTACGGCTTATTCAACGGGAATGATTCACAGTTTGATGTAGAGGAAACTATACTCTACGGACGTCGTTCGACATATAGGAAAAATGAAAGAAAGATAATGTAAGATACAGTGATTGGTAAGAAGTCTTTTTCATTGTCCTCGTAGGTTTACTTGAAAGCGGCTTTCATCCACTTTGGCAGTCTTCTAATCTTCGTTAGGATTCCTTCTCAGTGTCGGTATCAGGTCTCTTGGTCTTTCATCACAACACAGGGAGGTGGAAAGATTTAGATGTATTCCACACGTTACACATACATACAAAGGTATTTTATTTTTTTTTGTAATTATTGGTCAAGGATATTTTCTAATCAGCACCAACCGAAAGAAAAGGTTTCAAGGAACGCAAGAGAATTCAAACTTGTTCATACGGAATCAAATCAAATAGGATTACTTGCATATTGATCCACCATTTGGAAGTGTTCTCACCCAAACATTTATCCAAAACCACTAGTTTAAAGGCGACGATGAGTCTGACACGGCGTAGCTCTTCCTGAATTATGCATAGTTAGCTAGGCTATGCATAATTGAGGACCAAGCGACGACACATCGTCATAGCGTGGCTCTTTCTAATTATCATAGTTAGCTAGCTATGGCATAACTGAGGACCGACGTACGACACAACTCGACCACTCTATTAAATGATATAGAAGTTTTCGACCTATCCCTTTAAAATAAGTAAATTATTAACGATAAAAGGGAAAAAATTTAACCTTCGTTCTGAAAACACATTTTTTGCTTTGTATTCTTATAAATCGACGCAATTTGGTATTTAGTTTTGATAAAACATTTATATATTATTGTATATTTTTTGAAATAAATTGTTCATCAAAAAATATTAAGGTGGTTGAGATTTAAGGATCGTAGCAAGTACAAGAAGATGTGAATTAAGGATCAATGCAATCGAATGAGAAAAATGGACGATGTATTCGATAACTGGAATTGTCCACGCTAGGAGTCAAGGTATCTATCCAACGTGCTCGAGCACGACCTATAATAGTGTCGCGTAATCAGAGAAATAATAAAAGTATGATCGAACGATACGAACTTCGTATCTTATATATCCTTGATAAAATAATAATATAAGTATACATGCAATGAGGAATCCACTTGCGCGTTCTAGTTGATATCACTTAACTTATTGTAAAAGCGACCATTTCAAGAAAGTTACTATTTTTAACAGGCCCGATTATCGGATTACCGTAATCAATATAATTATTAGATTTAAAGTCTCGACACTTGTGTCATATTTTATTAACATCCATTTCTTATATACCATAAACGTATATAGTAAGAATAATGAGAGTTTATCATTTTTTTTTAATAATTATCCAACAATATTCAAATTTGCACAATTGACTTTTAAAATCAACGTTTGACTTTTTAATAAGTCTATATGTCTGTTTTTCTCAAAACTGTCCCGTTATCTCCCATTTTCGTGACTCGGACTCTAAAGAGATTTCATGTAAAACATTGTTTCGAACAACTTTTTAGTTTTAGTCGAGATTTGAATCTCGACAGAAAATGACCAAAATGCTCTTACAAAATTCTGCTGAAACTTATTTAATATTTAAGGAAATGTAGAAATTTGACTTTTAGTTTTGACCCGCTATCAAGCGATTTTAAAATTTACGAGCCTCGCGGCAAAGTAAAATGACATTCCGAACAACTTTCGTGTTTTGCCGGAAGGCTAAACCTGTTTCGAAAGTGCTCGAATCGCTCTTTAAAAATTATGTCAGCTTTTTAATTAATTATTTCAAGTGTTGTAATTTTTCCACTTAAAGTGTATATTCTGATTTTGTTTCAGTTTCTTCGTTACAATGAGTTAAGAGCTTTATTTTATATCAAGACGTTTGCAAAAATAAACTTGATCTTATTTTTAAATAAATATAAGCTTTTACAAAATATCGGGCCTTGAAATACAGGTTAAATTTTCTGCTCAAAGCCGCGTGTTACGAAATGCGCCAAAAGTTTATTTTGATTCAAAAATCAATTCATATCAAGTTTAAACTTACTTATACACGATATTGAAATCGTTTAGTTTTTCTCAATAGTACTTTTAATCTAATCTACGCAAGTTCTCGACGGATTTCATCACAAGCCTTTATCAATAATGAATTAAATCGCGAAAACATAGACCATACTAGTAATAGGATTTACTCACCATGATATACCAAGCAAGATCGAAGAAGAAATAGTTTCGCCTTGTTCCTTTGTTCCTTAGCTATTTGATTCCTTAATCGCGGCTCGAAACACAACAAAAGTCTAACAAAGCCTCAAATCTATATAACATTGCAATGTAAATGCATATATTGCACATATACGAGATTTATCAAATCATATCATAATGGTGACCCCATTACAAGACATCAATAGTACAACTCGAATGTACGCGTGTAACAATAATCGAAAGGCATATGTATACATAGCGGTCCGACGTAGAACGGATATCGAGTATATATATACACATACATATATAATTACTTTTTATACCGCACGCTTGGTATAAAGTATACAAACAAAGGCCTAGCAACAAGCACATAAAGGATCTGGAAGGACTGGGCGCGCGAATATCGGACATCAGTGAACGACTCGTGAATTTTTTTTTCAAAAACAGTCATAGTCCAGGTTTTGAAAAATGACCTAGTTCGCTATGACTCGTGCTCTGATACCAATCTCTAACACCCTCAAATTTACAACGCAACAGAATACAACATTGGGGTGCTACTTCATAATATAAGCTCACGAGTCACGGTAAACTACATTCAATTTTTATTAAAAAGATCAGAGTTACAAGGTCCCAATAACTTTATAAAAACTAATTTCAAATAATCTACAACATGTTTAAGTTTCTTTAAAATAAAACATTTTTATCATATGTGCAAAGTTCCCCAAGTCCACGTCTTTCGATATCCGCATTCCATCCCATCCAAGCTAGCAAGCATATACCTGAGATAAACATGCTAAAAAGTCAACGATAAACGTTGTGTGGAATTCACTAGAGTTTAATAAAAATCATTTTGACACAAGTTAGCAAAACATTTAGTTCATAGAACAATCAAAACGCTGCTTAGGAGCTACGAACGAACCTTTAACCATGGTGCCCAACCTGGAGTGATAGTGCTACACACTCCCAATACTAAATACAATATGTCCCCGTATGCACCTAGCAAGGAACACCGCCAGATCAGGTCGTTACAAAATAGATATATTATATTGCATCAGCGTATTTCCCCCCAAATTTTCTTCTTTATTTTCTTCACTATTTTTTTTTTCACCGGTTAGCGGTGATTGACGGTTCATGAGGGAAAGGCCACAACAATACACTCATAGCAACGTTCACATAATAAAATCACCTATGTTCGATTTTCTAAAACAAGCATGTATCTCCCTCGCGGGTTTTTAAAACATAAAACGATTTAAATGCGAGGCTATGAACTCACCTTACTTGTAAGCAATATCGAATAATTAATAACCATCGTGGGGCTTCAATGAACATCTTGTCGCGATCGCGAAGTTGCAATTAATCCTAACGGTAATGCTCCATTCATTTAGGGAGGTATAAGTTTTGGGGTTTTCCGATGGATAGTTACATCGACACGACTCAAAAATAAAAAGACTCAATTTCAAATTATAATATTTCGGTGGTTGACTAAGTGAAATGAGCCAAAAGAGTAAAAGCAAAATATGTAATATATCCCCGTAAATACATTACATATGAAAACAGACGCGTATAATTCATGTCGGGAATTATATAACCAAAGGCAAACATTCGAAAGTGCATTATTTAAGGTATGTAATTCTTTACAAGCATTATTATTATATTTATAAGAAATATGTGATATTAATTTAAAATAATATTATCCGACACGCGTTCGGAAATTATCATTTCACTCATGAAAGATTTATTTAATAACGTAAACGTACGTTTTAAGTTTACAAATTAGACAATAATGTCGTTAAAATTTTTATAAAAGTTTATATTAGTATTTTAGTCGTGACTTATAAAATAATATTTAATAAGTTAATGTTCCGATTTTCTTAGCGGTTTTTATATAATTATATAGGTAATAACCTACGATTATTATTTAGTCATTTTTATCGGTTTCAATTTTTTTAAATAAGAATTTTTAGTGAAAAACGCTAAGTATATAAATTTTTAGAAATTTCGGCATGACCTTGCCGTTTATACAACGTTTCCATGTATATAAAATTCATTATTTCCCACTTTTATCAATCAATATCACTAATATATTTCTCGTCTCAATAATTACTAACTAGTCAATTCAACAACAATAAAAAATCTTTCAAGGCAAGTTCCCAAACGCCACCTTAACAATGCGGATTAATACAAATCCAAATGCCCTTTTTAATCACGATTTCCCATCGGAAAAAAAAATATCAATAAATGACCGGAAATAAATCACAAGAAATAAGATTAGCAAAAAGGGGAATCACAACCACAAGCCCGACACCACCATGGTGCGGCTGTGGTGGTTGTGGTGGCCACAGCCGACTCGGCCGCCGCCACAGCGGTGGCCGTCAAGAACGGCACCCCCCCCCTCCCCATCTCCCCCAAGTCATGTTTACTGAAGCACAGGATGGCACCCCCGAGGGGTTGCGCCGCCACAGCCCGACACCACATGGTGCGGCTGTGGTGGCTGTACCATCGTCCGACCGCCACCACGATGGTGGTTTAGCGGCGGACAGCCCCTATTCGACATAAACCATGACCAAATCAACCACTAAATTAAATATTTCGTAATACAACCGATGTAACCACCATGCATGGAAAACTAGGCAAGAAAACAAGACAATTGAAGGTTCTATAGGAGGTTCACCGCGGATGTGATGATGTTGACGTGGGTGATAAGGTGGATCTGTGGTGGCTGTTGGTGACGGGTTGGTGGCATGGAGAGGGTGTCGACGGCTGTGCCATGGAGGAGGTGGTGGTACACGGTTGGTGGAGATGGAGGTGATGGTGGCATCGAATGAAGATGATAGCAAGGGTAGCGGTGGAGGTGTGGTGATGATGGGGGTATGCCGGCTGCCATGGTGAGTCGGCTGGTGGGAGGATGGTGATGGCGACGTGGTGGTCTTAAGGAGGTGTTCGGCGGATCATAGAGGAGGCGCGGGAGAGGTCTGAAACAGCGGGAGGCATGGCAGAGGCGCGATTGTGCGGCGGTGTGTGACGATGGGTAGGTTTCTCCTAAACTTATCTAATATTATTATAAACTGTGCGAGATAGAGGAGGTACTGATGAAGATAGCGGCGGTTGGTGGCGGTGAAGCAAAGATAGAGGTGGTTTTTGGTGTTGGTTGCGATGGGTTGATAGATCGGTGATGGCGAGCAATGATGATGGCAGCGGCGCACTCGCCGGAAAATTTTCCGGCGGCCGGAAAACCCCATGGAGGCGCCGGATTTTTGAGGGAGGAGGTGGGAGAGTGTTTAGGGTTGTGTGTGTGTGTAGATTTGTTATAAATGAAAAAATGGTATAATTTGTTTATATATTAAAGAGGTTTTAAATGTAAATGAAAAGTGTATAATTCTTTAGGGTTGAATTTGAAATTATACTAGAGGGACTAGAAGTGAACTTTGGGTAATTTTTGTTAAGTAACGGTTCGGGTCTCGTTTGAGCGAGTTAACAGATGATTCAAAAGGCGAAACTTGCGCCATTGTTTTTCAAATAATTTTTCCATCAAAAATAAGTATTCACTCGACCATATTTCGTAAATATTTGTAATGTTCATTTTAAAATATTCGTTTTGTTTATTATAGACTCTGATATCATGGGTAAACTTTATTCATAAAATAAATCGTTAACTCGAATATTCACGTTAATAATAAATGTTTTTAAACAAAATGATAATTAATTTAGTTATGCGGTAAAAAAAAATTTTATGACGATTAAAGGTACAACGGTCAAAAGTCAAGTCAAGCTCGAAAAGTAAAAGGGCAACATAGTTATTTAAAGTTCCGAAAATTGACGGTTGTTACAATATCATTATCAGTTTTCATAGTTGTCAAAGTCGATTAAGAAAAGCTTCAAGGTTTGTAACCCCAGTACTAAGTTAAGAGTACTCGTATTATTAATCTACTAATATTAGAGCATTTGGTTATATCTTTGTTGTTCAAGATTACTGTTTCATTAATTTTACTTCTAGTGTATTAAGGTGTAGATTCCGCATACACTTTAATATACATACAAAGTTTCTACAACAAGTTATTTTGGATTTATCCAAGGTAATTTAACCTTAGACAACCTAAGGAATCGATCTAGGTTTGGGATCAACAATTGGTATCAGAGCCTCGTGGCTCTTGATCTAGGATCTACAAGGTTTTATAAATCGAAGAAAAAGAATAAAAAGGACTCGATTTTGTTGCCAACGGTTTGTTGTGACCGACTGTTTTAATGTTCGAGTTTGCATTGGATCAAGTAAATATAATGTTTGTCATATGCTGCATGTGTATATTTATGCTAATCGAAGAATGTTTTTGCTGTCAAGATCTTTTAGTGAGTTCACGTATAATTTACTACTGTTGAACAAAAAGAAGCTATTGTTCTTGTTTTTATTCTGAAGATATAGGTGTATGCCAAGGATATATATTGTTCGTATACATGAAGGTTTATACAGTTGTTCGAGCATGTGGTGTTCAAATGATTTTAATGCTGCTCAAGATGGATGTTTATGCTACTAATTGTTCGAACAAGGAAGTTAGTACTTGTAGCACCTCAGAAAAATTTAGAACTCCTTTTCATTTTATGTAAGAATATGTACTGCAAGTTTGCAAATTTACTGTAAATCTCAACGAGGAGTCATTATATGACCGTCAATGCATTATTTTATTTTTCATGAAAAGTTTAAATTGCACGCGAATATTACCGTTATGACTCTGTGTCTAAAAGGATATTTTAGAACGCGTAACAATAAAAATCATACTTTGTTCAATTCTTGTGAAACGAGTCATTTACTTGTAAGCACTTTATAAAACCACCTACATTCAAATTAATAACCATGGCGACTCTTAACTGAATCCAACAAAGATAAAATAAATTGTACACATATAAGTGCATAATAAAAACCAATACACATATGAGTGCACAACATCTGATATGTACATATGAAAACATATAGAAAGCAATATACAATAATGAAGAAACATCCATCATCACCAAACCCTTACACACTACCCTACCTATTTTTCTACTTTGAAAACTTATATCACATGATACGTCTATGCATCCGATACAACTTGAAATGAAAGAAATAGCAAGATTCTATAATAGTATTACCTGATACAATTTCAAAAGGAAGGAATAGTAGAGATGCCTTAACAGTATTATAAAAAGAAATAATGAACCACAGTATTAGAATCATCACACTGATGCAACAATGTGTATAGTATACCTTCACATGTAATATATCAGTAACTAGTAATCACTTCAAGTATAAATAAGGCACCATGCACGAGCTATTCTATCACAACTAAATATTAAAACAACACGGTTTGAGTTTAGGGTTTTCATTGAATTCAAGAGTCTAGAGGCGCCAAGTTTAAAAGAGTAGTAACTAAGGGTGGTTCGAACCTCTCATCATCATCACCTCTCATCGTCTAGCTAAACTTGGACCTCCGTAAGTCTTCTTGTAGTTTAGCCATTTATCATACTATGTCATTTATCTTGTAGCCTAACCTACGACCAAAACCAAAACACGACTAGTCTTGACTAAACCGAGCAAAAGCCTCGGCCTTAAATAGCCTATTCATGACCTATGACCCATGCATGGTTAATATATACGCATGCACAAACTTTGATCGTAACACGCATAAAATAAAATGTATACATAACTAATATAGACAACATGCCATACGTGAACCTCTAGTAACAAACCAAGGTTACCTGCGACAGTTTTAAACGCATACATAGTATACTACGTGGCTCACAAGGGACTAATAAGCATTTAGACCACACGTGAATCGTTGTAGAAACTTAGGTTGTGACCTCGACTAGTATAGTAAACATGACCAAGTAAGCAAGACGAACCATGGCGAGCCACTTGCTCACTGTGGTGCGTCACAGACCTGAAACAAACCAAGCAGAGGCATACTTGTTGGTTTGTGTCCAAACCTCGTTACTGTTTGACACATTAGGGCGTATCATGCTTATACTTAAGGGTGACACGTATAGTAGGTTGCCACCATGGTTGAGACCATGGGTTTCGTAGCAGTTGCTATTACTGTGCAGCCAAATAGGTTGCAAAAAGAACACAGCCCCACCTTAGTTCGATCTTTCATCCACCTCGTGACCAAACCTGGGGTCGGGATTATGCGGGTTTCATGGGAATTAGTTATGCATGCATGTGTTTACAATGAGAAGAAGAAGGAAACTTAGATATAAGTTATTAAGGGTGCGTGGGTGAGAACAGAAGAAACCACAACTAGTGGTTGTCAAACCACTGTTGATTTCGCCAGTTAAGCAACAAAAAGGAAAAGAAAGGTGGCAGAACATAAATCATTATATGTAGTCACATGATGAAGTTGTGAGATATACAAGAGTACATTTTTTTTGCAAGTTGACATAAAGATATTCATGCTACTTTAAATTATAAATTTTGATATATAAGTAATATTACATGCGTAGCTATCGAACTCTCGGTTCGAGCTCCAATTGGGTTGGCAGCCTGTTAACGAGTATAAGTAGAAACGATATTTTCTCGATGGTTTAGAGTTATCAACAATGGAACCGAACTTTTAAACAGGTAAACGAGTTTATCCCGGCTCATAAATTTTAGTTAACACTAAAAATATTTTCGAAACTTATTTAAGTTTAAAATATGAATTTAAAAGCCATACGATTTAAAAACCATGAAACGAAAGAACATTAAATATAAGTAAACAAATTGTAACAAATTAATTAACAAATAAACGCAATGAGAAAATATATGTACTTAGTAACTTACAAATAATGTTTATATATTTTCTTTAGATATAAATCACATGGACTTGTGAAGATAAATTGCGACGCGTGATAGTATAGATACCTGTATAGATACTTATAATTGTAAGGTCGTCCCTAGAGCCAACGGTTTAAAGCAACATTTTGAAAACATAAAACGTTACCTCATAACGACCATGCCTTTTGACCAATTGCATAGTCTACTGCCTACATAAATTTTTGAACATAAACTCAGACCTTGTCATAATTATTTAGGTGTCTGGCTGAGTTACTTTGACGTGCATTGAGCCACTATCTGTTTCAGCCGATTAACTATCAAGGTGAGTTTTCATAACCCCTACTCTACTGTTTTAAATCATCTTTTGTTGTGAGAACATTGCTTATTTCAAACATGTGAATACAAGTACAATTACTCATTACTGATTGGTCTAAGTCCCGATTTAACCCAAGTTACTAATTGCCCTATTTATCATGAACCGTCAATCTTTGTGAGCGCGAATGTTATGGATAGATCTATCGGGATTGACATCCCTGTTTGTCTTGGACTGACATTAGTCAAGCAAACACAGTTTCATTTGAGTCAGACTACGGGTGTCCCGGGTTAGACACCTGCAAGGGCATTCATTTATTGTTGGTATATGTTAACGCTTCGGTGTCATGAGCTTAGACAATAGTAATGCAATTTATATGACTTTGTATCTGTTATATTGTCATATGTGGATGAAATCTTGTGATTCACAAACACTACACTTTTCTGCTTAAACAAACCTATGAACCGCACCAACTTATGTGGGGGGGGGGGGGGGGGGGGGGGCGGCGGGGGTGTGTGTGAGGTTCAGAGTGTGTTGATCCGTCATGGAGAGGGATGAGGGGATGAGAGGGGAGGTGGGGGAAGTGATGGCTGAAGATGAGATGTTGGCGGGGGGGGTTCTGTGGGGGGGGGGTGGGCATGTGTTGGCGATTGCAATAGTTGTCCAGGTTTATCTGAAGGAGCCCACTGTACTATTTTAAAACGATTTGTATTGTCTATTTTATGCTTCCGCTGAATGTTAAACAATTTATTATTTCCTAATTCAAGTGATCTGTTTTCTTAAAACATCTCATATAGAGGTCGTTCTGTATTGCTTAGAAGTATGATAATCATGAAGTCACACTCCCTCGGTTGCCATTATACTATAATATTTTGAGGGTGTGACAAATTGGTATCAGAGGCCCTGAGCTATAAACGAATAGTTGCATTATGGTAAAGCACTAGACTATAACTACTTATCCTGCCTTAACATGCTTATATATGCTTCTATTGCCTGTTATTGCCGATATCTTAAAATATGCATAAGGGAATCGACAATCAATGAGTATAATAAATTGAAAATGGGGGTCATGTGAACATAGACAATCTGAATACTTAAACTTAATAGGGTTACATGTGGTATTAACTATATACATATACTTAATATGGGTTACATGTGCATTAAACAGGCTTAACACGCGTATCTTGAAATATACCTATATCCTTATTTCATATTTTCTTGTCTCAGCAACATGTCGAACCCGGATGAATTGAGACACCATCGAACCACTAACACAGTTACCTCCCTAGACTCCCTGACACACTCCCTCAGGTATACCACAAGAGACGTCCTACTCTAGGATTACTTATTTTGCCATCCGTACCATCATTTTCCCCAACTATCAGACGTACCGCTCGTATATCTATTCCACCTATTGAGCCAAATCTTGCTGAACGTGCCATGATTTCTGCTATCAACCTTGATGATTACCAATTTGATCCTCTTACTCCACCACCCTCACCTTCATCCCCATTCACAATGGCTACAACCAAGATGATTGCCTGAAACGGACCCCCCAACCCAAGAGAGAATCTCTAACAAAACTTGTCAAATTTGTGCTGGTACCTAGACAGCCTTAACCGAATGCACGAATGCCCTTAGAGGACAGTGCATACCATTCTCGAGGACATGGACCGTTACCCAAATGCCTGTTTGGAGGAGTTAGAAGCCTTCATGACACTGTGGGATGTAAAGCCCCGAGTTGAGGAAAGTTCATTGGAGACGCTATCTGTGGATGAATTGATTTCTCAACTTAGACAGATGTGTGAGGATGCGGAGGATCGTGCTAGTAATGCTCAAGAGGAAGCACGACAGAAGAGGAAGGAGGCACTCGAGGAAGTGATTCAGCGAATCTATCGTAACAACAACTAGTTTTATTTCCGTCTTTTGTATAACCACTAAGCTATGGGTTTGTCACGGCTAGTGAACTCTTGTATTCCCGTACTCTTGGAAATAAACATCGTGTTTACGAATAATAACAGTATTGATTTCAAGAAACATGTCAATTGTAGTAATATCTTTACACGTATAATTTTCATGCATGTCATAACTATCATTTTCATTGTCCCTCTTATAGAAAATGGCACCCGGACGACACCCAACTATCAACCGGAACCCTCCAGTCAACCGTTCGACCAACCGAAACAATGTGGATATCATCAGTGCATGACACCAGATGCTCAACCAGCCTCATTGCCACAAGATTTGCTGAACACTCGCACTTCCGTTGTGAATCATGCTGCAAGCACCTCCAATAAGAGAACAACTAGGATCCAACCTCCCATAATAAGACATGCAACTACAAGGATCCAAGCAGTCATGCATGAAACCGTCCGTGTACTAGAAGGTTCTGTAGCTTAACCCCGCTGATTTAGAGAAAACTAGAATTCTCAATCTGGGATAAGAAACGTTGCAGAAGGTGACCGAGTCAAATTTGCTTCTAGCACACTGCTAGATGGTGCTTTAACTTGGTGGAACATGTATGTTCGTTCTGTTACCCTCGATACCGCTCATGCCACACCTTGGAGCGATTTCAAGGCTATGTTCATTCGGAAGTACTGCCCTAGGAATGAAATCAAGCAAATGGAAAATGAGTTATGGAACTTAAAAGTGAAGGGTACAAACCTTACTGCCTACAATCAACGTTTCCAAGAACTCATCCTCTTATGCCCTGAGATGGTACCCAATGCCGACCGGTTGTTGGAACGTTACATTAAAGGTCTACCTTTGAACATCAAGGGTAATGTAACCTCGTCCAAACCAGTAGACTTGCATGAAGCAATTGAAATGGCTCAAGGTTTGATGTACCAAGTGGTCCAAGAGTTAGGAGAAAACTCAAGCGACAAGCGGAAATGGAACAGAAACCACTACCCCCATAACCCCAACAACACTAGCAACCTCAACCCGAACAAACGCCCAGAGACAGCAAGGGTGTTTACAGCCGGGCAAGGTTCTTATGCTGGCAAGTTACCTCACTGCGGAAAGTGTGGACGACACCACACTGACGCATGCCCTCCTGCTTGTTACAACTGTGGAAAGGTAGGACATAAGGCCAAAGACTGCCGAGCTCCACCTCGTCCCGCAACCCAAAGAGGACCAGGAAGCTAAGGAGGACAGGGAAGCGATGTCACTTGTTTCGGATGTGGCGAAAAAGGACATTACAAGAACAAGTTGTCCCGAACAATGGAGTTTCAAGCGGTGGGAAACCAAATTCGAGCAACACAAATCCCTCAGAACAATCAAAGGCAAAATCAAGGAAACCCTAAAGTGAGTAACCAAGCATCAACCATCACTCAAGGAGGACACAGAGCACCTGGCAGAGTATACAGCCTATGTGCTAAAGCTGCAGTGAAAGATAACAACGTGGTGAATGGTACGTTCCTGATCAATAATATCTATGCTTCAGTGCTATTTGATACTGGTGCGGATAGAAGCTTTGTGTCATACTTTTCAGTAAATATATAGACATCCATCATACCACCCTAGATACTAATTATAGTGTGGAGCTAGCCGACGGAAAGTCGCTAACCACAAACACTATTTTAAGAGAGTGTACTCTTAACTTGCAAAATCACCTGTTCAAAATCGACTTACTCCCTATAGAACTAGGAAGTTTTGACATCATCGTTGGAATAGATTAGATGACCGAACATCGCACAGAAGTTGTGTGTTATGAGAAGTACAATTCGATAGTTCTGTACATAAATGAAGATTCTGACATACAAGGAGAAAGGAGCGGATTAAAAAGCGAACGAGATAGAAGTCATCCTTCGAGCATCCAGGAACACATAAGTACAACGACCAAGGAAGCAAGTGTTTCTTGATTCAATGATGAAAGAAAGAGAAAACCAAAATAACCAGAGAGGCGATTGAAATGTGCCTAATGTCAGAGACTTTTCGGAAGTAATTTATTTGGTGCCTGAGCGGAGGGATGTTGCAGCGGGTAGGATTAGCCCGGGGGGGGGGCGGTGACACTGCCAATGGAGTAGGGACGGGGGGGATGGGGTGGCAAGGGGGTGGCGGAGGGCAGTGACGGGTGATGACGCGTCGATACTCTCGCGTGGGTCAGGAGCAGCGTGAGCTGGCGAGGTGATGTTGGGTCATTGGAATGATAGCCGTGCGGGATACGGGCGGATGGGGGGGATACGTGGGCGATAGGGGTGTGGAGGCAAACGTGCGTTGTGTATGTGAGGATTAACAGTTTAGGGGACAAAGTTGACACACTTAAGTGGCGACTAGGTTCCTGATTGGACGACAACGGTTCTCAGGGGATTACAGTGGTACACATACTCTATATGACTAAAGAGTGTTTATTAAAGAGACAACAGCTGAGTTGTGAACGGTGTGAAGCGAGTCGTCAAGCATGGATGAGAACTAAGGGGCGGGATACCTGAACAATACTTGTGCGAAGGGTAGTCTGCTAGCTGATATGGGACTTAGAAGATTAGAAGTAGAGAGCTAATACGATCTATCTCTTCCGGGACTATCTCGGATGAGTGGATAACGGTGGTCTGTTGATAATTCAGGGCGACGCACAGACAGGCTCATATTCTGCAAAAACTGTCGAGCACAAGAACTAGTAATAAAGAGTTGCGTAGCCCAGAATCTGCGACGCTGGAGCGATTCTCTTCGAGTATGTGCGTATCTCCAGATCGTACAGTGCAAGAGAGATCCAGCAGTCTAACCTGGTTGCCTGACACAGAAATCGTCTACTTACTCAACAATTATGCGATCAGGTTACACTACCCAATCTCACGGCAATCTAACTAGAGAACGAATCTATAGTTGCCCAGAGACTTATCTATTCAGATTAAGCGCGGTTAGACGACAGATGAAAGAGTGATCTACTCACAACACTTATCTCGATTCAGACAGACTATTTAGAGCACGTGATTGAAAACACACTAATGCCATCACTACTGCGGTCTACACTATCTAGTAGCTCACAGAGCCTCTCTCTGAACGGCGTTGGTAGCGCAAATCCGCCACGAGCTTGTACTGACATAGGGTACTTCGTCAGGCGATCAGTGATAGATCGCTTACGAACACACATACTCTCAGACAGAGTCTCTTTGGCCTGAGCTGAATGATCATAAACGCATAACGATGAACAGCCTCAATATCAACTATCTGGCAAAGAATATGTAGTAGCAAGAGCGCCAACGGCGAGAACAGTACCGCAGAACCAACTATTCTACGCATTGATTGATAGTCAAAGAAATGATCCTTGATAGCCAATCTACGGTTAATTCCACTACTCTGCTGTGTCAACCTGTATTTGGATCATACGGTAATATTTCCTCGTCACGTGGATTGATATGCATGATATGACATCTAGCGCCCAGTCTAAGCTTGAGGCTGTTAAGAATTGGCATAGCCAACCACTCCTGGCTGAAGAGTTTGCTCAGTTTCTTATCTGGCAGGTTACACACATAGTAAATTCATCAAAGGGGTTCCTCCAAAATAGCTACCTATGACTGAGCTTATGCAGAAGAACCGAAAAGTTCGCTATGGTGTTGTAAAACAGAAAATCTTTTCAACTATGAAACAGAAACTATGTGCTGCACCTACTTACACTAATCTCTCCCTCTACAATCTAAAACCAAACAAACTGAGGAAGAGAGGAATAGAAGATTATGTGATGGCAAGAATAGTGCACACAGAGTTTTCAGTTCTCAATAAGTTGAGAAAAAGAGGTCTCCGGGTTTCAAACCGCCATTCGAACTTTTGGTTCTTTTCCGTCATACTCAGTTCCATACGCTTAGCGTCGCGAGTTTTGAGAGTAACCCGTGAGATGATCGCTTTCGATAAAGAACCCGGCCAAGAGCCTAAAACTGGCAACTCACCGAAGGAGTGTTTGGAGATGCCCAATCTTAACCACCTCAATCGGAGCTGGTCTACAAATGATTATTCACTGCTATCAATCACTGACCCGAAGAATACTTACCGAATTGATCCAAAAATTCACACTTGGCAAATTGTGGGCATACATTCTTTTTTTTCTTTTCTCTTCTGTGGTTCCACTCTTTTTCCTTTTCGGCTCCTTCTTCAATCCACGCTACCAGAAATAAAAGTTTTTTTCCCGCCTCAGTGCTTCTCGGATTCTCTACTCATGGCGGGAGTAGATATAAGAAGAAAGAAGCGTCCGATGAACACAAATCACAGACTAGTCTCAGGGGGAAGGGTTTTTGCCACAAAACACGGTTCCTGAGATCCTTGAATTAAACCCCCCATACGCAGTGGTCCAAACCCAAAGGCCACTATGACTGAACGCATAGTGGTCCGTAATCGTGTTCCTTCCCTCTAAAGTATCGCTTGTAATAATCTTTCTCTTTATGCTCTAATAACGCCCCCCTTAACCCACCCCCCCCCCCCCACCGAAGTGTGTGTTGTGTATGAGACACACACCCCCCCCAACCCCAAAAACAAACACCTGATGAATAACCCTGACCTTAAGTCACTTTTTTATTAGATAGATTGGATGCTGGATCTCTTATTGTGCAAACGGATCGAAAATTAATCATCGATCCCTTGGTAAGTGGATAACATTTTTTTTTGTTTTTCTTTTTTTTTTTTCATGTTAGTTTTAGGTTTTAACCAAACCCCTCAACAAACAAAGCAAAAAAACAAGACAAACACCTAGCAAATAACAAACAAAACACAACCGGACCAAACCACAGCAAAAACCACCCCCCCCCTAAACACCTATGCTAATTAAACAACCCAAAAAAACCCACCCCAACCAAAAAAAACCACCAACCAACACACTATAATCGATACACTTCGCAATAGATCCATCTTTCCCCTTTTTTTTTGAACAAACAAAGATTGGTGCCCCCATGGAGAGGAACTTGGTCCCTTATAAGAAACCTTATGTCAGCCAGCTTTCTTTTAGTTAGTTCGCGTACCTACTCTTTCAAAAAAAAATCAGCTTCTACCAGTGCAAAGACGATATTGGGCGACCTCTACCTCCAAATGCAACAGGTGCAAGCTGTCCGCCGGGTATTAACAAAAACCCCTCATATGAAAATTCCTTCTCAACTTTGCGTGTCAGAGGTTTAACCTTTTTCAAATCTCTTTCCAGCAGGAACTACATTTCCGCTACAGTCTCCCTGCCTCCCTCCCCTCTTCCCTACTCCTCCCCCTCCTCCCTCCCCCCTATCCTTCCTGACATAGGGCCACACTACTTTTCTTCATATCCGCTCTCTGGAAATTTTGGTTTTCCTCGCCCCCCCCCCTCCCCCCCCCTTCCCCGCTCCCTTGTCCCTTCCTTCTTTAGCAATTTGCAAAAAATCAAGAACACACTAACATCCTTGGTCGATGTACTTATTGACCATTGCCCGAGCTGACTTTGTCTTCAAGAAATATTAATCTCGATTTCCGCCTTTTTTATTAAAATTTATTTAAATTAAAAAATTCCCCCGCTCCTTTTCCGCGCCCCGCCCTCCGTCCCCCCCCCCCCCCCCCCCGCTCCCCCCCCCCCCCCCCCCCTCCCCCGCGCCTTGTAGTGAAATCACATAATCATTTATGTACAGAACAACACGAATGTACTTTCTCCATAACACAGCAAATTAAACTTCTGTGGCGAGGTCGGGCCACTCCAATCCTTTCCCGACGTTTGATGTCAAAACGCGTCCTATTTCCTTCTATAAGAGTAGTCCGATTTTTTGAACTAGTGATTTTTTGTTTTGGCAATTAAAAAAGTAACCTCATTAAAAAAAAATTAGTGTTTGTGTATAGCTGACTATTTCCCCACCCGTCGCTAGCGCCACACGGCAATAAATCGAAACTAGGTGGTATGATGGAAGTCTAAAATATTTACTACTGAAAGATTAATGAGCACAAAGCTCTATCCCGCACCCGTAATCACATAGGCACTAGAAGCATAGAATAATAAATTGTCAGGAAACGTACCCATTCACCACGTGTGTAATCTTTTCACCAATGCAAGCTTTAGCACATGTGCCTGTATTACCCCTCAGCCAGTGCTCTGACCTCCTTGAGTGATATGGTTGATTTCTGTCCAGTGGATACGGCGTACTGGTTAGATCCAATACGGCGTATCGAGTTTGAATCAGCTTTAATGGAGGTTGAAATCGACTTGACTTGGTCTCTCGGGTTTGTTTCAGTTAATCTTGGTAGGCTTCTAAATCCTTTCTCCTGTAGTACCTTGCTCATTTGCCCGATTTGAATTTCTAAAGTTTTGATCGATGCTCCTTGGTTCCTTATAGAAGCATCTGTCGAAGCTTGGATTTCTTTGATCAAGTTAAAGTTTTCTTCGTGTCTCTTTACTGATTCACTCATGAATTTGCTCAAGGTATCTTCCATAGATTGTCTTCATTCCTGGAACGAAGGATTGACGTTGTTCCTTTGATAGTACCCTAGAGCAGTTGCTCTATATCCCCCTCCTTGAAAAGGTCCACCAAATTGCGTGTGGTAAGCTTCTTTTCGGATTTTCCCTTCTTCTTTCTGTGGGCAATCCTTGGTGTAATGGGGTCCTTTGCATTTCTCGCATCCAACTTGAGCAGCATAAACTTTTTCATTCACTTTCTTAATCTCTCTTCCAAGATTGTTCAGTTGTGCTTGTATAGCAGCTAGTCCGTCAGAAGTCTCGGTACTTCTTCCTCTAGATGTTCCATTGTGCCATTTTTGAGAGTATTCAGCCATTTCTTGGATGGCTGTTTTGGCATCTGCAGCAGTTTTAGTTGGAACGACACCTCTTGAGTCAAGAATCTGTCGTGTTGGAACATCCAACCCATTGTAGAACAAAATCACCTCCTGGATCTCAGTCTAATAGTGTTGAGGATACTTCATCATGAGTTCCTTAAAGCGCTCCCATGCTTGATAAAGGGTTTCATCCGGCTCTTGCTGAAAGTTGTTGATTTCCCCCATTTTCTTTGCAGTTCGACCAGGTGGGCAGTATTTGTTTAAAAACTTAGTTTTAAGATCTTCCCAAGTTTTGATCGAACCAGTTGGTTCGTTTCTTAGCCAACGAGCTGCGGCTCCAGTTAAAGATATAGGGAAGACTCGGAGCATTAGTTGATCCACAGTGATGTTAGGAACATGGAATAAGTCAACTATTTCGAGAACTTTTTCAATGTGTTCATTAGCATCCTCATTATCCGAACCGCTAAATGTGTTTTCTCGAAGCTCCTTAAGAAATTGTCCTTTTAGTTCAAATTGATCTTTGTTATCAATTTTAGGCCTAGCGACTCCCGATCCATAGTCTGTTCGGGTCTTGCTCATGTATTGCTCCATTGTTTCCGCCATTTCTTCCTCTTCTTCTTCCTCTGAGTATTCTTCATCAGAAAGTAGATTGAAATACAGAGATCTTAATTCGTCAAGACTTAGAGTCTTGAAGTGTCTTCTTGATGATCGGAACTTACGTTCAGGATCTTTGTAAGGTGTGTATAGTTCGTTCGTCGAACTCCTTGTCATGCACTACCTGCAACAAGGGATAAACAATCAGTAGGATTTGTTCTGAAGGAAGGTAGAAAAATTTTGCACGAAAATCAATTATTTCAGTTTCTGTTCCAGACAATGGATACGCCGTATCCAATGGAAGTAGATACACCGTATTAATCAGTTGGATTGAATACGATGTATTGGACAGAGAACTGGATATGCCGTATCCAATGGAACTGGATACGCCGTATTCAACTGTCGACCAGAACAGTGTATTCAAGAAAAACAATTAAATATGAAAACAATTAAACACACAAATATATACAAGCAAACAATTAAAGACAAATATACAAAATATATAGAATATACACTAATCTAAATTATATTAATCCTAAGGGTTAGATCTAATCTAATGTTAAAAAGCAAAATATCAAAATAAAAATCAAGATTAAATTTCACTCCCCGGCAGCGGCTCCAAAAACTTGATGTGTCATTGTGTGGTATATATTTTATTGTTTAAGTTTTAAATTTATATTTTGCCGACTTAACCAAAAACAACACTTTAACGGGCAGTGTACCCGGCCGGTAGTAGTTTCGTTGTAAGTAGGGCGTCGATCACTGAGAGCGAGGTTAAATCTATCAATTTAATTAATATCTTGGTAATCTAATATATGTTAATTCTATTCTAATCCTATGTTAAACCTATGTCAGTCTAAATCCTAATTCTAACGGGAAAAGGGGGTTTTCAGCCTAAGAGACTGGCACGGTTTGGTTGGTGACTATAATCAATTCAAGAGACTGTTACCCACGCAAGCTAATAGACAAAAGATAAAAGAGCGGTCGAACCTTATATAAGAAAACTGTATTGACCATTATTAATCCGATTAGAACGTTGGTTTGTTTATTTAGTGCAATGATTTCTTCTCTCGAGGTGGCATATCGTTCTTAAGACTTAGGCATTACATCATACTAAGACCTAGACACATTAATTCTGTCACAATTAAAGCATCCGCATAAAGCATCTTTATTTGCTGATTATTATCTATCTTAGGGATTAAAGCAATGGTGGTCTTGTTAAACCCTAGCTCATAGAGACTTTATGTCACACCCCCAAAATATCAGAGTATAATGGCAACCGAGGGAGTGTGACTTCATGATTATCATACTTCTAAGCAATACAAAATAACCTCTATATGAGACGTTTTAAGAAAATAGATCACTTGAATTAGGAAATAATAAATTGTTTAACATTCAGCGAAAGCATAAAATAGACAATACAACATCGTTTTTAAATAGTACAAGTGATCTTCAGATAACTGGAAAATGACTGCAATGCATGAGACTTCATATAGCATCTTCATTCTTAATACCTGAGAAAACATTGCTAAAGTGTCAACATAAAATTGGTGAGTTCATAGGTTTGTTTAAGCAGAAAATGTTGTGTTTGTGAATGCCCTTGCAGGTGTCTAACCCGGGACACCCGTAGTCTGACTCAAATGAAACTGTGTTTGCTTGACTAATGTCAGTCCAAGACAAACATGGATGGTCAATCCCGATAGATCTATCCGTAACATTCGCGCTCACAGAGATTGACGGTTCATGATAAATCAGGCAAATAGCATCTTGGGTTAAATCGGGACTTAGACCAATCAGTAATGAGTAATTGTACTTGTATTCACACGTTTAAAATAAGCAATGTTCTCACCCCAAAAGATGATTTAAAATAGTAGAGTAGGGGCTATGAAAACTCACCTTGTCGGTTAATCGTCCATAACTGATAGTGGTTCAATGCACGTCAAAAGTAACTCAGTCAAACACCTAAATAATTATGATAGAGTCTGAGTTTACATTATATCAATACTTAATGTATAAATTGGCTTATGCAAATGTGTAAAAAGGCATTGTCGTTTAGGAGTTAACGTTTTACGTTTTCAAGGCGTTGATTAAACCGTTGGCTCTAGTGTCGACTTTACAATTATAAGTATCTATACAGGATCGTGTTCTATATCGTGTCGACTTTAAAAAGGCATAACTCGGAACTCATAGTGTTTGTATCGTGTTCTGAAAGCAGTCTTGGGAATATCTTCTTCTCTAACCCTTAACTGATGGTAACCTAACCTTAAGTCAATTTTTAAGTAGATGATGGATCCTTGTAATCGAATAAGTCATCGATCCTGGGTAAGGGATAACGATTTTTCACAGTAAGTTTGTTCAACTCACGATAATCGATACACA
>BQNB010093067.1:0-26459 GCA_026074375.1 Tanacetum coccineum
TTGGGTTACTTTTGAATATTCACATCCACGAAACCAATTAAGTTACACAATAGAAGTACTTAGTTATCGCTTTGAAACAAAGCAAGTCAACTAATTATAAAAAACAACCAAAACTTATAAATGTGAGATACAAACTTTGAATATGTCCAATTAAGTTATCCACCTTACTTACTCAGAACAAAATCAACTGTACGCGTTCTTGAATATTTAATATAAATTTTACTATTCGTTGGAGTACTCTATCAATCACTTAGTTGATTTACTATTCGCTGGAGTACTCTATTAATTACTATTCATTTGAGTACTCTATCAATTACTATTCGTTGGAGTACTCTCTCTCTCTCTCTCTCTCTCTCTCTCTCTGTGTGTGTCTGTGTGCGTGTGTGTGCGCGCGCGCGCATTGACTAATTTAGTAGGATCATTAAACACTATGACCTTAATCAACTTGCATGTATGTGTCGGTTAAGTGGAAAATTGAATTACACGGACCACTTGCGTGATGCATGGCTATCAATAGATATGCGGCATGCTCATCGTACCAGATGCTCATAGTTGTAGGGCTAGTAATACGGACCAAGTAATATATCCTACCAACAATGATAAAGGCAATGCAATTAATTGTTATCATCGATATGCAACTATAAGTAACAATGAATAAACACAAGTAGATAACTAGGCAAACACATTATCTCTCAATATTGTTTACAATCAAATTCGTTTCATTTATGTTACTTTATGTTTTTAACATCCAACTCTATCAAGTTTTTTTTTCTTCACCTTAGGATTTTAGAACAATTTTCGTAGGTTCTTCAAGTTGAACGATCGATCCTGACTCTTACCTTAGCTATGCTACACCGATTAGATATATGCCTAAAGGGATTGTAAAACTTTCTCATCACATATGTATTCACGATAATCGATCACGCTATATTAGTTACATTTTATTGGGTTACTTTTGAATATTCACATCCCCGAAGCTAATTAAGTTACACTATAGAAGTACTTAATTATCGCTTTAAAACAAAGCAAGTCAACTAATAATAAAAAAACATCCAAAACTTATAATTGTGAGATTCAAACTTTGAATCTGTCCTCTTATGTTGTGCACTTTACCCACTCAGAACAAAATCAACAGTACGCGTTCTTGAATACTTAACATAAATCTTATTAATCACTTAGCTGATTTATATGAAAGAGTAATTAACACACTATCGATTACCTGATCATAATTACAAATCAAAACGATCCAAAAGATAATTTACTCAATAAGAGATGACCAAATAAATTATTTATTAAATTGGTGAAGCAACCCCATCCAATCAATACGAAATATTATAGTCATGTAAGACATATATTAGTTAGAAGAATTTCTATGTATTATTAGGGCATCAGCAAATCTTCAATATAATATGGACAAATATATCATAATCTTAATATCTAGTTCAACTATAAGATATGTTGTTGTCATTTGATTTCATAACCACTTCGCATTAAAAAAAATTACATCAAGTCTTTAACTAGCTTTTTTATGAAAGAACACCATTATTGAATTACCTTAGAGTGTTCCTACGCTAAGTACCTAAAATAGGACCACGTGAAGTTGTGGAAAAAGTTATAAAAGCTGTGTCAGCTTGATCGTGAAACTTATGATATCAATAAACTTTAATTTTATGGGACCGGCTCACTCAAATGGATTTAAATTGAGTCGAACATCATCAAAAAGAAGATTAATTCAGAAAATCACACATCTGAACTTACTATAAATTTGTAATTCTTTTTGTTTGAATGTTTTTCTAATCGGCTTATCAAAAATTACATGAAAAGTATAAAAGATCTATCATTGACTGGAAAAAAAATGAAATAGATGATTAGATGAATAAAAGTAATCATAATATAAGAAACTGGTGGTTGAATTTTAACGCGTCATTCAACTTGGTTCTTTTATCTGTTAGTTTTGTTAAACATTTAATTATGATCGTAAACTATCTTAACATTTAATTATGGGCTCGTTCAAGATATTTTATCACTTAATAACCCGTTTACTAGTGTATTATAATCCAACTCTTTATAAGAGGGTGTAAGAGGAGTAGTCGTACAATGCTCACAATTTTGAGAGGCTCAAAATAGTGGAGTAAATTCATATTTTGGGCTTCAAAGTGACAACTTAAGAGCATCTAATGATAGACTTTTTAAAAAGTCTAAATATTTATAACATCATTAATTTATAAAGTTTTTGATTTTATAAACCTTGTTGCATTATGTATAAACCTTTTAACGTTTATAAAATGCTAAATAATTACACATGTATTGAATTATGAAAAATTTTAAAATTTTAAAATCTCTTCTATAGGATATCAAATCACACAAATATGCAAGTTTAGAAAAGAGGGTTTAGAGAGAGAAATAGTGGTTAGCTTTTAGAGAGAGAAAAGAAGAAGGAAAACAAAATAAACTAGAAATCAACACCCTCTCTATATGTGGATGGGGTATTTATAATCTTACAACATGGTTGGGGCATATAGATCCATGGGTCAGCCTGGTTAGCTTACTTACTTTATTACACATTTAACTACGAGCTAAGAACTATATATTTGGTAGTGGCCGAGTCTTTTCTCGATTCCTAATAATCTCTCCCTTAAGGGAGGTCACTCCAATTTACAACAGACTTAAACTTAGCATTCTATGAATGTTCTTCAGTCTTGCTCATAGTCTTGATTCTTCAGTCATTATCTTGTGACTTTATGTAGAAACCTTGGAACTTGTTCCTTCATGCTTTATAGACTTGTGATCTTGAGCCTTTATCACTTGATCTTTTTGCTTCTTGAGATCTTTAATCTTTTATCATCATTTGATCATGCCTTCTTGTGTTCTTGTGTCTTTGGACCAATATACTCATACTTTTCTTCGTCTTGAAAGTTGCTTAACAATCTCCATTGATATGCTTTAACTTGAACACTTTATGACTTCAAGGAAGACGTTGAGTATCAGAGTAGCGGAAGACTTTTGGTAACATGTACTTGGGGACTTTTGGTAAAATGTACTTGGGCTTTCATCATGTCTTTATACTTGTTGATCGAGTATTAGCATGTGGTTATGAATTTTACTCAGCTGGAACGGGACCCGCCACCTTTGTATAAATCTGTAATTAATGGGTTAGCAATAAACAGTTTAAATGGAATTCTATCACCTTTAGGATTCACCCAATCTAGTTGATCAGACAAAGCTAAGTAGCATTGTTCAAAGTTGTACTCAAGCTCGACGTAGTTTTTGTGTCTGCCCTTCATTAGTTTTAATGCTGGTCCTTCAAGGTCAGCTTTCGTGATCTTATCTTTCTTGAGTATATTCTTGGTAAAGTTGGTGAAATCAATAACCGAACCCATCTTATCTTTCTTGAGACAATTATTGACAAGTTGTTTGATCCGTTTTAAGTTCAAACTGTTAAATTCAAATCTTGGTCAAAGTCAAATGTCAAAAGTCAAAGTCCATGATGAATGGTCAACATCGAGGTCAAAAAGTCCATATTAAGTCAAATTAATCCAATGTAAGTTCAAAATGTCCAAATTGTGTTCGAACAGTCCAAATCACATTTTATGGTTCAATTTTAACTTTATATCTCTTGTTTTATACTTAAGTTATTGAATTGTAATGAACAAACCGTGTTAACCGACCATTTGGATTTGACGACTTTAAACAACAATTTGTCAAATCGCTGGTCAAATTGGTCAAATCACGGGTTTGGACTTGGTCAAATCGCGGGTTTTGACCGGTCAAAATTTGAACAAATTGTTGGTACCCTATATTCAAATCACTGGTCACATTTAGTCACACTGCTGGTTAACTAGATCAAGTTGCGGGTCATACTAAGGTCAAATCGCTGGTCAATCATGACCAAATCACTTGTCATTCATTATGAAATCGCTGGTTGCAACACTACTTTCTAAGCAATTTACACCCATAAACACATTCAATATTCATCAAGATCATGGCATTCATGCACCATAAAAACATAGAATCCTTACAACACATAATTGTGCCAAAATCAAACCATTTAAGCCGAAAATGCAACCTAAGGGTTCAATTTTCCTTGAATCGAGTTAATTATCTCGACAAGAGAACCAAGAGTGTACACAAATAGTTCTAAAGCACATTTAACAACAATATGCACAACACAAACACTCTTACTTCCTTTTTGAATCAAATCGCGGCTTGAACGCGTAAGAACCAATTTTTAGGAATCAAGATACCTAATGAGTGTTTTAAAACACATCAAGGGACTACAAGAAGCATTTAACACACTAACCACGAACATAACTACACCATATGCTATTTTCGATCAAACACGCCTACAAAATCAAGCTTAGTAAACCCATGGATTCATTCCATGTAAAACTATTTAAACCCAATCATTCGAACATCTTAAGGATCAAAACCCCTCTACTAATTCAAGGTTTTAACTATTTTTGATTCCTAGGAACCCTAACTTGAATTTAAGCAATAACGAGTGATTGAAGGTGTTTCCAACTAATTCCTCTTAACCCTAACGTATTTACATGATGAGTAACAAGTTAAAAGTATTACCTTTTGGATGAAATCGTGATTTGATCTTAGCCTAGGAATGGGAGTAGCGGTTTGATAGAAAAAATAAAAGGGAGTGTTTGTTTGAAATGAAAACAAACCGCCACACCCCATTTTGTTATATATTGAAGTTTCGAAGATGACAAGTTCAGTCCCTGGGTTTTGAGTTGCTTTATATTTCTCTTTGCAACTTTCTTTAGGCTTAATCAACTTAAGAAAATGACAACTATTGTCCTTGTAGTTTTAATCCTAAAACTACTTAGCCATAAATTGCAAATAAGTCCCTACAGTTTTAAACCAATGACATCTAAAGCTGTTTGAGTTAAACTAGATTAACTCCCCTTCAAATTGTGATCCATCATTTATCAAAAACTTTATCTGTTAGTTTCGTTATTTGTTTTGAATGACCGTTTTAAAAGATTATTTGATTAGCACTTTCTCCCCTTAAATAATGACCCGTTTTCTATTTAAAGAACTGTAGTCATTGTTTGAGTGTTCGAATTATCTTTTAAATCTTTTATGAACACTAAAAAACACTGATTATTTTAAAATCAACACTTTTTCACCAAAAAATAAGATTTCTCTTTTATAAAATTTTATAACTATGAAAAATCTTTTTATGTTTTTCTATTTTTAATTATTTACCTAGGATACAAGAAGAGTGTCCGCCACTACTCTTCTTTAGACTCTGTAAGACTTTTCAATGTTTCTGGAGACATGCTTTTCATTTCAAGTCGACTGAGTAGAAATTCGAATCTTTCATGTGCCAATGCTTTGGTGAAGATGTCTGTCAACTGATATTCTGTCTTGAGAAAGTAGAGCTCCACCACACCATTATCCACTTGCTCTTTAATAAAATGATACCTGATGTAGATATGCTTAGATCTTGAATGTTGGACATTGTTGCAGCAGAGAGAAATAACACTCTTGTTATCACAATACAAATGGATTTTAATGAATGCAAACCCATAGTCTGTCAACTATGATCTCATCCATAGGATTTGGTCACAACATCCAGATAGGGCAATTTATTCAGCCTATGTGGTTGAGATAACAGTGCTCTTCTGCTTCTTTAAGGACTAGCTGACTAGTCTGTCACCCAAGAACTGTGCACTACCAAAGGTACTTCTTCTAGTGTCTTAACACCTGGCGTGATCAGCATCTGCATAAGCTGTTAGTGAAATACTCGTATCTTTTGAATACAAAAGACCCATATTCATGGTTCCTTTTAGGTATCGAAAGATCCATTTTACCGCAAGAAAGTGCTTTTCAGTAGGCTTTGCTTGATACTGGGCACACATGGAAACTGCAAATACGAGATAGGGTCTACTAGATTTTCATCGGGTACACATAAGCTGTTAGATACATGAGGGAGCCGATCATACCACGATAACGGGTAGGATCAACGGGTATCCCCCATAGATCTTAATCTAGTTTGGTCCTCTCCATCATAGGAGTGCCAACTAGATCACTAGATTCCATACCTTATTTCTTAAGAATTTCAAGAGCATATTTTGACTGGTTTATAAAGATGCCTCTAAGAATTTGAGAAATTTGAAGTAAAAATATGACATTTTTCCCATCATTGATATCTTAAATTTAGAACTCATTATATCAGCAAATGTATCACAATGACTACGATCAGTAGAAGCAAATATAATATCATCTACGTAAATTTATACCAGTAGGATATCTTTGATTTATTTCCTTGTGAACAGAGTAGGATCAACAACACCTTTGGAGAACCTCTGGGATAGTGGAAATTTAGACAAAAGATCATACCAAACTCTTGGAGCCTGCTTTAAGCCATATAGTGTTTTTTCAGCCAGTACACGTGGTTGAGATGGTCTAGATCAACGAACCCCTCTGGTTGACTAACATAGACTTCTTCATTCCGCACTAGTACGGGCAAAATAGTATATATATATATATATATATATATATATATATATATATATATATATATATATATATATAACTAAAATACCTATTATCAAATATCAAGAGTAGTATTCCGTTAAGAAATGAAAATCACTTTAGGAAAAGTGATGACCAAATCTTCCCAAGTCGTATCCCGACGAAGCCTGAATTGAGAATCTCGTTTAAGTTCGTGTTCGCGTGATTTGAATAGTCAAGATTTGATTTTGATTCTATTTCTATTAATGAAACGCAAAAACATGTAAAGACAAACAAATAATTAAAGCATTTAAGATTAAAGCACGAAAACGATAACGGGAATCTAAAACCGAGACATAACAAACCTAAATTATCAAATTTTAACCCTAAAAATGCAAATTTAATTTCTAAAAGTCCTAAATGATTAAAAATACTAAACTAAATTATAAAAATCTAGAAAATTTCCTAAAAATACTTTAGACTATTACTGAGATAATGGAAAAAAGAAAAATCCAATAAGCACTTGTAATAAGCTGCTAATCAGCTAAATAAGATTAGAAGCACAAAACTGCAAATAGTCTTATAAAAGAAAACTGGCCCAAGGATCTTATGAGAAAGACCCAAGGGCTCAGTGGTAAAGGCTTTGTGTGTGTGAAGGTTAGGTCGTAGGTTGGAGTACTGGACCTTACCTTTTTGAAAATTATTTTTTTCTTTTTCTTTTTGAAAACAGTTGAACAATAAGCACCAATAAGCAACTTTTACAAAAAACTTTTTTTAAAACTTGAAAATAAGTTAGGAAAAGCACAACACAAAGCTGACAGTTTTGCTTATTTTGACTTATGAATAATTGACTAGACTGCTTGGGCTTTTAGACTCAAAAAGCATTTCAGAAACACTATAAGCTAAAAACATACCAAAACCTAAACCTAATAAGCAATTTAGACTAGAAATAAGCAAACGGATAAGCTAGAAAATCACCCTAAAAGCATAAGGACATTTAAACAGATTTTTAAGGACTAAAGACAGATTTAAACATATGCATAATGACATGAATTTAGCTCATATTGGTCACAAAACACTTACTCCTAAACTTCATTTTTATAAATCAAAGATTAAAACAGATTTGAAGATTGTTAAAACTAGAAGACTTGAAACTTGATCAAACAAACTAAAAACTTAACAATACTACTTTTAGACTTATAAAAACTAAATCAAAGACTTATTAATGGCTACTTAAAACTGATTTGAAAACTAAAAACATTTTTATATCTTATTTGACCCATTTTCAGTCTTAACCCAAACATTCCTTTAAACTATGAAAACTTATTTTTAAATCAAAACAGATCATAAAAAGCTTTCTTTTATGAAAACAGATGAAGATCTAGGTTTATAAAAGACAAATAAGCACAATCATGAGAAGAATAAGCACTTAATTAGAATCTAACCCTCTAAGCAGTTTTAACTAACAACAAGACAGTTTTAAGACTAAATTTAACTACTGGCTATTAAACTAGATCATGAGCTACAAAACTATTAGATCTAACAATTAAAAGCACACATAAGACAGAATAAGCCAGCCAAATAGATAATAAGAAGTAATAAGCTACTATAAGCATATCTATAATATGCAAGCAGTAATAAGCTATAAGTAAGGTAAATGAGAGAGTACCTTAATCCTAGCTCAAACATGGATTAAAAATGCTCAAAAAAGCTTATCAATTAGCTCCAGCTTATCAAAGATAAGCTTGTATTGTCCATAAGCCCGTCCAGGTTTGGCTTATCATCCAGAAATTAAGCTAAGGTAATTTAAGGGAGATTTTGAGGTGAATTACTAATTTAGTTAAGCTTATAAGGGCTTAAGTGAATGAAAGATAGCTTATTAGTTAACTAAGAGCTTATTGAGGCTTATTAAGTCATATCACAAAACATTATAAGCCAGACTTGCATAATAAGTAAAACATAGTTCAAAATTCAAGATTTAAAAGTAAACCTACTATTTTATTAATAACAAAGAGTTACAAAGGTTGAAAAGAAAATAAAATAAGCTAAAGGTTACAATAAGCTAATAAAACTAAAAATAAGCTAGACTCCTAGAAATGTGTGTTGAAGAGCTCTATTTATAGCCTGAAGAAGAAGGATCTAGAGCTTCAGGAGCGTCCACAGCTTCTAATCTCAGCCCTGGATTGGTTTTTAGATTTTATAAGGCTTAGAATTTAGGCTTTAGGTTTTATAGGAATACAATGCTAATGGGCTGACCCGGCCCAATAAAATAGGTACGAGTTGGCCCATTAAAGATGTATATGCCTTCGGCTTCGATTTTCCGCGCTCTTTCCATTCCCGTGCTCGGTTTTGTTCGCTTTGCCTTTGTTTTTGTCCTTTTATTTAATATCCGTACCTGCAAGACACAATTCACAAAATACACATATACAATGCATTTTTTATGTATTTTTGGTCATTATGGGTCTTTTTAGCTCGTTTTAATAGGTAAAAGATATGTGTAATTAAGCACATACCAAAATCCCTCATACTAAACTATTGTCGTGTCCTCGCGCAATGTCAAAAATACAAACTTAGAAAACCAACAATTTCAACCCCCTTAGACTAATTACCTCGAAAAGTAGCTAAGTGTTCATCTAATGGGATTAAGAAATCACTAGTTTTGAAAAGCCCCCTGTTTTACCATTTTTATGCATTTATTACTATTTTTCATACATATCATAACTTTAAGGATCGCGGAACAATAAACACTAAAAGGATAAATTCATCGTCCTTGATTTTTCACCTGCCCAAACCAAGCTTAAAAACAAAATCATTGTTAAATACAAGTTAAGATGCTAATGCTACTCATAAATGCTAATTGGGAATGCATAGCTACTTTTCGCTCCCTTATTCCTAAATCCTCTAAAGATTTTATTATTCTTATTGGTGACAAATAAATTAATGTCTTATTCTCAGAAAGTAAACCCGGTTTAGACCACAATTAGTTTAAAATCCTTTCCTAAAGAGACGATATGGTGAGAATAAGGTCCACAGTAAGGTTCTAATTTTGCACGATTTAGGGGTTATCTATTTTTATTTCATCCGAAACAACTCAACTACGAGTCCAGAGACGGAGGCTTTATTTAGATAACCCCGGAGTCGAAATTTGGCTTTATTCTTGTTATTATTATTTCAACATTATTAAACCTCGGTCCTTTAAACAACTGCTACATCGGTATGCGAGCCGACCATGGTCCAGGAGTCTTATTTCAACCTCGGTGATCCTCGACCTTTTTGAAGGCTGCAACATCAGTTATGAGCCAGCAAGATGCAGCAAACTCTTATCTGTCTTGGATTATTACTATGTGCCTTATTTAGAAGAGTGCCACATCGGTTGTGAGCCGGCAAGAGGTAGTGGTCTTATTTCGGCTTCGGTTTATTACATAACTATTATTATTATAGCCAAATTTCAAGTCTTGTGGTCTTTTAACTACCTAGACAACGGTAGCGAGCCGTCAGGAATCGGTAGCATATTTCCCCACAACACTGACAGAACCTCGATGTGTATTTTACTTTCACCAGAAGGAATCTCTATGAAGCGATTTAAACTAAGAATCACAAAACCAAAGTAACTTTATTTATTCAACAATTATATAAAGTTTATTAAGCTGATGGGAGCAAAAAGCCACAATTAACCTCTATGAGCTCGAAAGAGTTCCAACTACTCAATGTTTAGCATCTAACTTATATAAAACTCTATCATTTCTCGTTCTTCGTAAATTTAAAATCTTTAATAAAAAGATCCGCGAATGCTTAGTCTAATAAAACAAGCTTTGTATATTTAAAGTCAATCATGGAAACTCGCAAACTCTTGGCTTTTTCAAGCTAGAATTCGTATTTTAAAGCTTCTTGTATAAAAGACTAGCAAAAGCTTAAATTTATATAACTTAAGGGGCAAGCTAGAGCGCAACATGCTCGATCAAGTCAAAATTTATTCCTTAAAAAGACAAAACTACGTGTCTAAACACTTACTCTATTTTTGAAAAATTTAATTTTGGCCTAAAATCACATATTTTTTATGGAAAAACGGGATTACGTGAAGACAAGGCAAATGTAAGTAAGATCAAATCAAAAGATCCCCGCCCCATACTAGAACTACACATTGTCCTCATTGTGAGACTATCACCCCTATACTAATTTCAAGGTATAATCCAAATATTAAGAGGTCTCTACGCAAATCTAAAGCTCTTTATTCATTATGCTAATAGATAAACGTTAATCAATAAGATCTCGGATATCGGATTCCCATATATAAGCATGCAAAGGATTGAAGATCGAATGAACGATGGACAAAACAACGAGCACTAGAGTCTTCAAAATCTGGGCAATCCTGAACATAAAACACAAAACACGAAACACGAGAAAGGAAGAGGTGAGACTCCTCACATCACATCTATTTATAATTATTATACTAATATACTATTACTAAGGATAAGCATGGGTTGCCACCCGCGAAGCGCTTGTTTTTATTAACCGAGTTACGAGCCTGACTCGTCCCTGAATTTAGTGGTCCATGGGGAAGGTTTGGAGATCCGAGACAACCATCGGTGGTATGTCCTCTCCAAAATCGTGTTTAAGTCTATGACCGTTCACCTTGAAATTTGGTCTGTCACTTTGAGATAACTCGATGGTTCCATAAGGGAAAACTTGAGCAACGGTGAATGGTCCGGTCCAACGGGTTTTGAGCTTTCTCGAGAAAAATTTTAATTGAGAATTGAAGAGAAGAACTCGATCAACAACGTTGAAGACGCGGTTCTTAATCTTGGAGTCATGAATCTTCTTCATTTTCTCTTTGTAGATTAAAGAATTCTCGTAGGCTTGATCTCGGAGTTCATTTAATTCATTCATTTGAAATTTTCGGTGATCGCCTGCAGTCATTTAATTCATTCGGTGATCAAAATTGCAATGTTTCAAGGCCCAATAGGCCTTGTGTTCAAGTTCGATTGGAAGATGGCAAGCCTTTCCGTATATGAGCTTATAAGGAGTGCACCCAATGGGTGTTTTAAAAGCGGTACGGAAGGCCCATAATGCATCATCTAACTTATCAGACCATGAAGCTCGATTTTCACCTACAATCCTTTCTAAGATACGTTTCAAACCACGATTTGAAACCTCTACTTATCCACTCATTAGTGGATGATATGTGGTAAAAAGATGGTGGGTAACTCCATACTTAAGCATGACCTTCGCGAATTGGTCATTGCAAAAATAGGTACCACGATCACTAATTATAGCACGAGGAGTTCCAAATCAGGCAAAAAGAGATTTTAAGAATTTAACGATAACTCGAGCATCATTAGTGGGGAGAGCTTTTGCTTCAACCCATTTAGACAAATAATCAACAGCAACGAGAATGTATTTGTTCCCTCGAGAAGACAGGAACGATCCCATAAAATCGATGCCCCACACGTCAAAGATCTCGCATACTTGAATTGCATTTTGAGGCATTTCATCTTTTTGCAAGATTTTTCCTTGACGTTGACATGAGTCACATGACTTAACCATGTCGTGGGAATCACGGTAAATTGTCGGCCAATAGAAACCGGAATTAAAGACTTTTTTAGCGATGTAGTTAGCACCATGATGTCCCCCGCTGGGTCCATTATGGCAAGCCGTGAGGATATCAACGACTTCTTGGTCGTAAACACATCATCTAATCACTTGATCCGCACCAATCCTAAACAAGTAGGGGTCGTCGCAAAAATAATGCCTAACATCTTTAAATAATTTTTTCTTTTATTGGGACGACATCCCCTTCACGACAAAATTTCTCGCATGGTAATTTGCAATGTCGGCAAACCATAGGGTATCAGAATCACCATGAAAAGATATCATTCTGAGGGTCTCGAGAGGAAATGTTTCGGTAATTTCTTTTTTCTCGAGATCACCTTGATGAGGGTTCTCTAATCTAGACAAATCGTCGGCCGCGAGATTATCCGCTCATTTTTTTATCACGGATTATGACATCAAATTCTTGGAGTAGGAAAATCCACCAGAGAAATCTCGGCTTAGCATCTTGCTTAGTAAGAAGATATTTGAGAGTCGAGTGGTCCGTATACACTATGGTCTTTGATAAAATTAAGTAAGGCCGAAATTTCTCGAAAGCATACACCACGGCTAATAACTCTTGTTCCGTAGTAGTGTAATGTGCTTGAGCATCCGTCATGGTCTTACTAGCATCGTGTATAGGCTGAAAATGTTGGGTCTTACGTTGCCCCAAGACTGCACCTATCGCATAATCACTAGCGTCGCACATAATTTCAAATGGTAGGTCCTAATCGGGGGCAACTAAAATCGGGGCTTCGGTTAACTTCCATAAATCGTTCAAAGTTCTATTGAAATTTTGCAAATTCTGCTTGAAAAGCTGCTCCCATGTCGGACCTCGAGTCGGTCTCGTAGTTGTGGTATGTGTAGGTCCAAAGTCTTGGATCTGTTTAGCCTTTTATAAGACAATAGGCTAACTTGACTAAATCCAAACAACTATATGAAGAGACATGTACAATGATACTAAGTGCTAATGCGGAATCTTAACACAAGATACTAAGAAGAACGACAATTAAAATTTGCTATTTCTATAATTCTATAGAAATTCTATTTCAATCCTCATACTAAACACTGTCCGAAGGGTTCCTTTATACACCAAGGAAACCCTAATGAGCTTTACAAACTGTGAAGGTAATTATGCATATCATTATCTAAGAATCTCTAAGATAACTATTCCTGATACATAACAGACTTAACCAATATGAAGACTAGTAATAACTATAGTAACTGCCAGACTAAACTTAGTACTAATCAGACTAACTAGTCTACCAGACTTAACTCTAAACTACCAGACTTAAGTCTGTATACATAAGTCCCAACAATCCTCCCCTAACTTGATCTTCCACTTGTGCAACTTCAAGTTTCTTTGAGTATCTTCAATTATGAGCTTCCTGAGGATTTTGTAAGCATTATCTTTGGAATTATTCTTGAACTGCAACATGATGATTTTCCTGTATAAACAGGTTCTTGACTTCTATCAGCAACTCTTGAAATCATCACTAAGGATATTTGCAGCATCAAATCTTTTAAACAGCATGGCCAACACTTCACAGCTACATGATAATTTTTTAGCACAAATAGACTAGCAACTAAGGCCTATATGTTACAACAATCATAAAGTTTTCAGTCTATTCTCATCACTTCCAGATGTGTTAACTTCCTGAGAGAGGTAATCATTGAAAATTTAAATGATTGATGTCTCTTTATCAGTTTGCCATTAACTCCGGAGTAGCAATGGTTTTTGGTTAATAAACCATGGTACATTGAGAAACCATTTCAACTCTAGTACATGAAACAATAGTGAGTTGAAATACCATAAGATTTTAGCAAATAATAAACAATCAACGATTTGTAAAGCCTTTACCCAATTAACCGTTTTGCTCTATGGTGCTAGCTAATCCTTTGGTGGAATCATGACATCACCCTGGTGGACTAGTAACCAGTTCAACTTTTGAAGAAATCATTGTAAAGTGAGACGCATCCGCTTTTGGTAAACTGTCAACCATATAAATGGATTTTCCACAACATTTACCACAGCCATAACCTTGTGGGCTTTGCAACTCTATTCAAACACAATACGTGAGTTGATAACCAAACAGTTTTTGGTAAAACCTGTCACCATTAACGATTGAGAAGTCTTTACCAAAGTCGTTTGCTTTGGACTAGCCAGTCCTTATGCCTATTAAGCATGGTGAACTGATGACCATTTGTTGTGTGGTGGTTAGCCAACACTCAAACCCTTCTCTCTTCCATTATAGTCCATAGTTTCCAACATAACTCCAGCAACTGATAACTTCATCATTTTCTAACACCAGCTTGCTTCTCAATCATCTTCAAAAGTTTGTAACAAACTTCATTCATTTTTCCATCCAGAAGCTTCATTTTTAGCATCACTTGGCAGGCATCTTTAGACAAAGGATACTTCCTATCTGCTAGCATATAAATACTACATGCCTCCAAAGTTAGACAATGTACTTCACACTTATCATAATACCTCCAAATGGCATTTTCATTGAGAGGTGGATCAAACAAAGTCCTGAGAATCACTCCATAGTAACTACAGTCATAATCATCTTCAGGCCTATTTTGTCTATATTTCTGCATAACCAACTGTACACTCAATAAAGATCCTCTCTTGTTAAGTCTTTAGCATAGATCTAAAGCTCATATAAACAGGTATCAGCTCCATTTTGCTATTATTATCTGATAAAACAGCTTCTTTCACCTTGTTTGAATATCTTCCAATTTGCCACAATATTAGATTTTTGTATCCAAAAGGAGGTAAGGATTCATAGCTTCTATAATTCACTTCATCAGTCACTGAATCTCCTTGTGGACCTTGTCAACATTTATACCCTTCCTATGCCTTTTGCTTCTTTCTTTTACTCATGTTCTTAATACTAGTCTCTTCTTCTTTTACTTAAGTAACTTTTTCTCAACTGAAACATCTTTATCATCAAGTCCTTTGTTTCTTTGAAATCTCTTGTCTGAAGCTCTTCTTCCATAACTTTCAACCATGCCTTTTTGTAGCTTTAATGTTCCATAGGAATAAAAGATTTCAACCTGCTTGACCAACTTATCAAACACTTTTTTGCTTTCACTTCTTTAAAACTCAACTTCTTTAACTGTAAAGCTCCCATGTCCCCTATCTCAAAATAATTCATCATGTAGTTCCTCACATGATTGGGTCATAGGCTTACTTCTTCTTCGTTAGCCTCTTTCTTCTAAAAGAACTTCTTTCTCTGCTTTTCTAACACTACCATCTTCTTTGCAAAGTCATCTTCTGGCAACTCTTTCCTAGCAAATCTTTGTCAATTCCTGCTTAGCTTCAAGCTTAGCTCTAATGGCATCCCAATCTTCTTTAGTGTAGTGTTGAGCTTCAAATTGAACTTGAGCTTTTCTTTGCTTTTGGTGCTCAGTTAATTCTTCTTCTTCCATTCTTTTAGCTAAGAGTGCATCTAAATGAACTTGTTTGGTAGTTTCCTCTTCCTCTAGAGTTTGCAATCTTATGGCTTCTGCAAGACTAGCCTCTTCTTGTTGAATTTGTTCTTTAGTTCTTTTGGGAGCTTGAGTCTCTTCAACAATCATTGGAGCTTTTCCTTCCCTTTGGCCTCTAGCAGAACTAACTGGTCCACTACCAGTACTAACTCCTAAGCCACCAGTATTAACTTTTTCAAAGCCAGTATTAACTTCTTCAAAGCCAGTACTAATATCTTCAAAGCCAGAATCAATGTCTTTTCCCTTGGACTCTTTTCTCCTCTTGTATCTTTTACCCTTATCAACTGACTTTGACCTCTGAGAAGCAACCTTTGACAGAGTTTTAGCTGCTTCCAAGGTTGTAGGACTGATTTCTTCTTCCTGAGCCTCTCCTGAAGGTTTAGTAGGAGTAACAAAATCTCCTTTTGAACCTAGAGGATCATCATCAATGTCCTGAATTATCCTCCCCTGATCCTCTGGTTCTTCATCCTCTGAGTCAGTGAAAACCACATGTCTCCTTTTGAGAATATCTTCCATTTTCTTTACCTTCTTCACCAACTTTACAATCGCGTTTCCCATGGTCAGCTTAGTCTGCTTGAGTTCTGTCTCCAAACTATCAACCTTTGTGATCAAATTGGGAACCAGGTGAAGTAAGTCTTCCACTGTCATAGTTCTTGCTTCTGGCACATGAGGGTGAGTAGGATCCTGAGATTGTGGAACTTTAGTCTCATGTCTAGGTAAAAGTGGTTGGTGTTCAGGTGATGGTTGCTCAAAGATGTGCTCAGTGTATTCATTGTCAGGTTCAGGTGAAGGTGATGTATGGTGAGTTGTTGGTTCAACTACATGTGTAGGTTCAGATGCAATTGTTGCAGATATCACAGGTGGGTGAGATGAAGATGGTAAGGGTGTAGAAGATGATGGTTGATCCTCAGCTTGATATGCTGGTCCTGCACTTTGATCTACAGCAACAACTGGCAACATTGCAGGCAACAAAGGTCTAGGTACCCCTCTAAAACCCCTTTTCATGTTCCCAAAAATCTTTTTAGTCAATACAATAGCCAAATAAGGATGTTTATTCTCAGTTTGTATTTCCAAAATCATTTGTAGAAATCGTGGGTACATCAAAAACTTAGTTTTACTTTTCAAGTTTGCCACCATGCCATCAAAGATTAATTTGAAAAGTTATAAATCCTGCCAGTAGAAAGACAAAGCAAAGCAGTCGGAAGATTGCTACCAAATTGATCCCATCCACCACTTTTAGGACTCATACAATGTAAAATATGATGGACTAAAAATCTCTATTGGGGTGTAAAATGACTATTCCAAAATGTAAAAGTACCATCAGCTGGATACCCCATATTACCCACCCCCTCAAAAATCTCAGTATTTGGCAACATGGAAATCCTTGAAGCATCTGCTAATTGAAGCTTACTTTGAATAGATGCCTTAGTGATTGTATACTCAAGAGTATCTATGGTTGCTCTTAGTTCTAGAGTCCCATCAGCAAGAGTTGAGGCAGTTGCAGTCTGCCAAAACTGTTTGACTAAGGAGTCATGGATAGTAGGATTGTGAGTCAAGGCATACCTGATATGCGAGCCTTTTAAGAAATCTACTATCTCTGCAAACCCTGCACTTTCTTCAGGTTTCTTTAGGAATCCCACTTGGTTATGCTTGTCACAGTATTTCATGGAAGCCATTCGTTGAAATTGTAGTAAAAAAGGTTATGATTGTTGGTGATTATCAAGTGGGTTTGACTCGTTTTGGTAACTTAGTACTGATTGTAGCTGCTAATTGACTTTATATGCGAAAAATAATGAATTTCAATTGTCCCTCTGAGAAAATAGGCTATTTTTAAGGAAGAAAACTATTTTAGGTGAGATAAAACAGTAAATATCCAATTTGTATCATTATCCGCTTAAATATCCCCGCAATTTTCTATAACGATCATATTTAGAGAAAAGTCAAAGTTGTGAGACCAAACAGTACTAACGACTAGTTACCAGTATTAATATTGGCCTACCAGACTTAAATCTGGTCAACCAGTATTAACATTTTATTGTCAGAACTAACAATAAGCTTACCAGGATTAACTAGTAAACTACTGACTCACCTGTTCTCACCCCTTATTATATACCAATAAATACAAATAGATATAAATATACAACAAGGGACAAAATCACGCGAGACCAATGAAACCGGAAGCAGTATAGAGTGTTCCCGGGTCGTTATGTCCCAACGAGGCTAGAATGGAAAATCGAGAGACGATTGATGATTGATGTTTGAATATGACAAGGAATGATTGGGTACTAACACTAATAAGCAAATGCACACAAAAATAAGCAAGGAAAATAAGCTAGAGCATGCCTAAAAGCTAGGAATGGTAAAACTCATAAAACTATTAAACTAGCGACCACAAATAAGCTCAAATAAGCTTAAGATAAATCAAATAAGCTAAACCAACTCTAAATAAGCAAATTCAAAAAGCAATTAAGCTAAATTAAGCAAGATAAACTCAACAGTACTAACAGTTTTAACTAACAGTACTAACTTGGAGTTAGTACCGCCAGCTTTAAGTTAGTACTGCTAGCTTAAGGTTAATACTGCTAGCCTTAACAAAACAATATGAAACAAGAAATAAGCAAATAAGCTAAAACAGATATTCACCTAACCCTAAATAAGCACTTCAGGAATAAGACTAAGCAACTAGATTAAACTAGAATGGCAAATAAGCTAAAAAGCTACAAACTGATACACTATTGAAAATACTTTGAAAAGGAGAATAAGCTTAAATAAGCTTACTCTTAAAGACAGTAAAGGAAAATGGTTTAATCTACTCTAAAAAGCTAAGGAAATCTTAAATAAGCAGAAATAATAAGCTGATAAGCTAAAATGAACCACCAGTACTAACAGTTTTAACTATCAGTACTAACTTGGAGTTAGTACTGCTAGCTTTAAGTTAGTACTGCTAGCTTTAAAAGTTCCAAAAGTGAACTAGCAGTACTAACTATGGGTTAGTACTGCTAGTTGAAAATACCCCTTAAAGTTTTCAAAAATCATTTTTTTTAAACTGATTTGATCCTAATTTATTAAAAACAGATTATCAAACAACAAAATAAGGCATTTATAAGCAGACTTCAATCAAGAATAAGTACTAAAATAAGCTGAATCAATCTAACAGTTTTAACTCATAACTAACAGTACTAACTAAGAAGGAGACACAAACTATTTCTAAACTGACAACCAAGCAAGATAAGCACTAAACATCATGATAAAGCATAAATAGGCAAATGTAAGTAACAATTAAGCACTATAAGCAGTTCTGCAGTAACTAAGAAAACAAGAGAAAGAGAAACTTACAACACCCTTGCTCAAAACAGGGCTGAACCAAGAATCTACAAGCTCTAGCTTGTATAAAACAAGCTAGTGAGAGTCCATAAGCCCATCCAGAACTGGCTTATCATCCATAAAATAAGCTGTGGTGTCTTTGAGAGTGATTTTTGTGATTTTCTCTTAACTACTTAACTTTTTAAATTTACTTAATTAAAGCAGCTTATAAACAAGCTGTATTGAGAGCTTTTTGAACACAAAACAACACAATTAAGAAACTTAACACTTGGAATTGTAAATTGACTTAAAAACTCAAATTTGCATTAAAACTTGAAAGTGTTACAAAGCTGAAAGTAAAAGCTGTAAATGACTTTAAAAACTAAAAATTAAACTAGGATGTTCTAAGATTCACTAGTTGCCTCAAAGGCTTCCAAATGGCTCTATTTATAGCCGAAGTCTTCTTCTTTTCGACTTCTTTCTTCTGTGTTTCTTTGTAGAGACAAAAACCAAGTGTGCTTGTTGTGTGAGGTGATTCTAAAACAAATCCCAGCCTTCAATTTCTTTTGTGCTTCTTTGGAGTCAATCATAGCCATCGAAAATACTTGGGAATGGTGAGGGATTGCCAACATGGCACTTATACAGCTGGGGGGGGAATACGAGGGTGGTTGAAATGATTGATTCAATTGGGGTTAGTGTTTTTTGCATGGAAAGGTAAGGGAAGACATCCCTACTCGTATCTGGGTTTTGTTTGGGCGGGATGATGGAGTTTGGGGAGGTTGGCAACTTTTTTTTTTATGGCCCCCTCATTTTCTTATAACAAACTTTGCCCGTTTGCAATTTTGACCCTTGTCTTTTTCTTTTGTAATACAACTTGAGGTTTGGCAGTTTTAGTCCCTTAAGTTGTATTTTCTTCATGTTTCTGACTTTTGACTTTGACTGACTTTTGACTTTGATTGACTTTGTCTTTTCCATCCCGTGCTTAGTTTGGTCGTGTTTGGCTTTCTTTTTGAATATCCGTTCCTGCACAATTCAAATGCAAAACATACAAATACAATGTATCTTTGGTACGTTTTTAGTCTTTTAAGTCCGTTTTTAATGGAAAATGGTATGTGTAATTAAGCACATACCAAGAATTCGTTTCAAACCACGATTGGATACCTCAACTTGTCCACTTGTTTGTGGATGATACGCGGTGGAGAGACGATGAGTAACTCCGTATTTAAGCATGACCTTTGCAAACTGGTCATTGCAAAAATGGGTCCCGCGATCACTTATGATTGCACGAGGGGCACCGAATCTGGCGAAGAGAGATTTAAGAAATCTGCAAATAACTCGGGCGTCATTGGTGGGGAGCGCTTTCACTTCAACCCATTTTGATAAATAATTCACAGATTTAAACATAAATTATCAAACGTAACGATATTCTTTTTCACAGCACTCCCCGGCAGCGGCGCCAAAATTTGACTCGCCTGTTCTCACCCCTTATTATATACCAATAAATACAAATAGATATAAATATACAACAAGGGACAAAATCACGCGAGACCAATGAAACCGGAAGCAGTATAGAGTGTTCCCGGGTCGTTATGTCCCAACGAGGCTAGAATGGAAAATCGAGAGACGATTGATGATTGATGTTTGAATATGGCAAGGAATGATTGGGTACTAACACAAATAAGCAAATGCACACAAAAATAAGCAAGGAAAATAAGCTAGAGCATGCCTAAAAGCTAGGAATGGTAAAAACTCTTAAAACTTTTATACTAAGACACAAATAAGCTCAAATAAGCTTAAGATAAATCAAATAAGCTAAACCAACTCTAAATAAGCAAATTCAAAAAGAAATTAAGCTAAATTAAGCAAGATAAACTCAACAGTACTAACAGTTTTAACTAACAGTACTAACTTGGAGTTAATACCGCCAGCTTTAAGTTAGTACTGCTAGCTTAAGGTTAGTACTGCTAGCCTTAACAAAACAATATGAAACAAGAAATAAACAAATAAGCTAAAACAGATATTCACCTAACCCTAATAAGCACTCAGTAATAAGAATAAGCAACTAGAATAAACTAGAATGGCAAATAAGCTGAAAAGCTTCAAACTGATACACTATTGAAAACACTTTGAAAAGGAAAATAAGCTTAAATAAGCTTACTCCTAAAGACAGTAAAGGAAAATGGTTTAATCTACTCTAAAAAACTAAGGAAATCTTAAATAAGCAGAAATAATAAGCTGATAAGCTAAAATGAACCACCAGTACTAACAGTTTTAACTAGTACTACTAACTTGGAGTTAGTACTGCTAGCTTTAAGTTAGTACTGCTAGCTTAAAAAGTTCCAAAAGTGAACTAGCAGTACTAACTATGGGTTAGTACTGCTAGTTGAAAATTCCCCTTAAAGTTTTCAAAAATCATTTTTCTTTTTATTTTAAGCTGATTTGATCCTAATTTATTAAAAACAGATTATCAAACAACAAAATAAGGCATTTATAAGCAGACTTCAATCAAGAATAAGCACTTAAATAAGCTGAATCAATCTAACAGTTTTAACTCATAACTAACAGTACTAACTAAGAAGGTGACACAAACTATTTCTAAACTGACAACTAAGCAAGATAAGCACTAAACATCATGATAAAGCATAAATAAGCAAATGTAAGTAACAATTAAGCACTATAAGCAGTTCTGCAGTAACTAAGAAAACAAGAGAAAGAGAAACTTACAACACCCTTGCTCAAAACAGGGCTGAACCAAGAATCTACAAGCTCTAGCTTGTATAAAACAAGCTAGTGAGAGTCCATAAGCCCATCCAGAACTGGCTTATCATCCATAAAATAAGCCGTGGTGTCTTTGAGAATGATTTTTGTGATTTTCTCTTAACTACTTAACTTTTTAAATTTACTTAATTAAAGCAGCTTATAAACAAGCTGTGTTGAGAGCTTTTTAAAACACAAAACAACACAATTAAGAACTTAACACTTGGAATTGTAAATTGACTTAAAACCTTAAATTTGCATTAAAACTTGAAAGTGTTACAAAGCTGAAAGTGAAAGCATTATCAATACTTTAAAAACTGAAAATAAACAAGATGATCTAAGATTAACTAGTTCCTCAAAGATTTACAATGTCTCTATTTATAGCCGAAGTCTTCTTCTCTCCGACTTCTTTCTTCTGTGTTTCTTTGTAGAGACAAAAACCAAGTGTGCTTGATTGAGTCGGTGATTATAAAACAAATCCCAGCCTTCCAATTCTTGTCTTCATTGGAGTCATCACAGCATCGAAAATACTGGAAATGGTAAGGGGATTACCAACATGGCATTATACAGCTGGGGGGGGGGGGTGGAAATAGAGTGGTGGGTTGAAAATGATTTATCTTAGGGTGTTTGAGTGTTTTTACAAGGGAGAAGGTATAGTGACGACATCCCACTCTGTACCTGGGGTTTTGTTTGGGCGGGAAAGATGGAGTTTGGGGAGGTTGGCAGCTTTGGCCCCTTATTTCTTATAACAAACTTCGCCCGGTTTTCAATTTTGACCCTTGTCTTTTTCTTTTGTAATACAACTTGAGGTTTGGCAGTTTTAGTCCCTTAAGTTGATTTCTTCATGTGTCACTGACTTTACTTTGACTACTTTGGCTTCGATTGACTATGTCTTTTCCATCCCGTGCTTAGTTTGGTCATTTTGGCTTTCTTTTTGAATAATTCCGTTCCTGCACAATTCAAATGCAAAACATACAAATACAATGTATCTTTGGTACGTTTTTAGTCTTTTAAGTCTGTTTTTAATGGAAAATGGTATGTGTAATTAAGCACATACCAACTACCAGAATTAATATTGACAATACCAGAATTAACTTTTGCACAACTTTCATTCAACTAAAATCCATCTTCAATCAATCTAAGTATAACCTGAAAACGTTAAGCCACACACAAAAATACTACAAAAACTATTCGAAAACACTATAGTAACTAGATCTATTAATATTTATTAATACCTACTAAAAAGTATGATAACCTACCATAATTAATTCTACTAACTAGTATTACTAGGTTACAAACTATACATTTAATCCTCCCCTTAAATGTAGCTATGGATTTATCATACCAATATTAACCATATTTATAATTAAGAAAATTTGAACCTCGTTTCATTATAAAAGCTTTGGTCAATAAGTCAGCTACATTGAAGTCTGTGTGAATTTTCTCCACCCTAATGAGCTTCTTCTTATAAGAATTTTTTTTAAAGTGGTGTCTGATCTCTATGTGCTATGTCTTGGAGTATACCACAAGATTCTCATAATGCAGATGGCTTTCATTATCAATGTGATATTGGGTATTCATGGAAATTGAAACCATAGTCCAACATTTGATTCTAATCACATATCTTGTCCACACAACTTCAGCAGCTACATATTCAACTTCTTTGTAGAGAAGCCACTATGGGTTTGTTTCTTGCATACGCGATAAATTAATCATCTTCGTAGAAATTGACACCACTAGTTATTGGATTTCCTATCAAGGTTTGCCCCAGAATAAGTCACAATCTAAAAAGCTTCAGAACCCAGTCAAAAGATATTCTCTAGATACAATAACCCAAATTGGGATTGCCCTTAAGGTACATAAAGATTCTCTTCACATCATTTAGGTGTGAAGTCTTGCCCCCCATAAAACCCTTTCAAAATCTTCTTCAGGCCTGTTATCTCCATACTTCAACATCATCAGCCTATACAACTCCTTGAGATCATCTCTTGTTAAATCATTCAATAAGCCTTGAAAGTTCACATATACCACATCTGTGTTATCTTCCCTGATGATCTGATAAGCACCTCTCTTTCCAGTCTTGATAATCTGCCATTTAACTATCTTTGCAGGTGCTGGTCCTTGTGGAATTGAACTCATTGGAAACTCTTCTGAAGATGGTTCATCCACTCTTTCCTCCATGTAGGCTTCAACATCCTCCTCAGTGCCAGACTTTGCAGATTCAGGCTTCTTCTGCAATCCTTTCCTTGCCAAAGATTTTCTTTTAGTATATCTTAAAACTGGCTTTTTAATCTCAAATTCCTCTTCTCTCTTCACTGACTCTTTATCCTTCTCTTTAGGAACAGAAACATCCTCCCTTGTGTCAGACTTTAGCTTCTTGGAAGATTCTGTTTGAAGCTCTACACCAGTTCTTTTCCTACTCTCTTTCTCTGTATCCATAGGCACAAACCTTTCCATGCTTCTCATCAAATACTCAAATTTTTCTTTAAGTTCTTCATCTGTAAGCTTCTTTATCTGAGCCAATTTCCATCCACCCTGATTCTTCAAATAAGTGGCCATATACTGTCTTTGCTGAGCCTGAGTCATTGGTTTATCTCTTTGAGCTTTTGCCTTTTGCTCTGCAATAAGTTTTCTTCTCTGACTTATCAAACCCACCATTCTCTGAGCATAATCAGCCTCAGATACATCTTCTCCTGCAATCTCTTTGACCAGATCTGCATTTGCTTCCAATTTAGCCCGAATTGTGTCCCAATCTTCTTCTGTATAAAACTGAGCAGCCTCTTGCACTTGAGCCATTCTTTTCTTTTGAGCTTCAGACAACTCTAACTCCTCTTGCAATCTTTTTGCAGCCAATTCATCCTGTCTTTTTAGTTCTTCTCTCCTTGCATTTTCAGCCTCCTCCTCAGCTTGTATTCTTGCTATTTCTGCCAAACTAGCCTGCTCTTCTCTGATTTGTTTCTTTGTTCTTTTGGTCTGAGGAGTCTCTTCAAGTACTGCCTTTCCTTCTCTTTAACTAGCACTAACATGTTCACCACCAGAACTAACTTTTTCACTAGCAGACTTAATATCTGTGAAACCAGTACTAACCTCTTCGAAACCAGTACTAACATCTTGGAAACCAGTACTAACATCTTCAGCATCCAGTCTCCTCCTTACTCCAGTCTTAACATTTCTCCTCTTGGTCTTGATTTGACTAAGGACTTCAGCTGCTTCTAAACCTTGAGGACTAATATCTGTTTCTCCTGAAGATTTGCCTTGTTTGGGAGTCTCAAAAACTTCTGATTCATCTTTTTGTAAATTCCTCCCCTGTTTAGAAGAATTTTCAGCACCCTCATCTTCTAAATCAGTGAGAACCACTCGTCTACTCTTAACAACCTTTTCCATTTTCTTAACTTTCTTCACCAACTTCACTATTGCATTCCCCATAGTCTGCTTAGTCTGCTTGAGATCCTTCTCCAAGCTGTCAATCCTGGTCATTAGCTGTGGAACTAGTTGAAAAAGATCATCTATTAACAGGTGCCCTGTTTCTGCCTCATAAGTATGAGTAGGAGCCTGGGTTTGTGGAATGTTAGATTCTTGTCTAGGTGAAGATGGTAGGTGTTCAGGTGATGGTTGCTCAAAGGGGTGCTCCATTGGTTCATGTTCAGGTGCAGTAGAAGGTGATAAAGGTTCAGATGTTGATTCGGTTACAAGTGTAGGTAGAATGGTGGTGGATTCAGTTGGTGCAGGTTAAGATGTAGGTGGTGGTGGAACTGTAGAGGATGATGGTTAAGATTAATTGCCAGCTTGTTCTGCTTGACCTGTATTTTGAGCAACAACAGGCAACATAGCAGACAATAAAGGTCTTGGTACCCTCCTAAAACCCCTTTTCATGTTTCCAAAAATCTTTTTGGTCAAGGCCACAGCCAAATAAGGGTGTTTGCTTTCAGTTTGTATTTCCAAAATCATTTGTAGGAAGCGAGGGTACATCAACTGGCAGATTAATGATGTGGACATTAGTTCTAGCTGCCTCAATTAGTGTCCTATTCATTCTTTCAGCAACTCTATTCTGCTGTGGAGTTCTGGCATTGCTATACTCTTGTTTTATTCCCTTGTTCCCACATAATTCAAGCATATCCCTATTATTAAATTCAGTGCCATTATCTGATCTCATGATTTTAACCCTGTGACTAAGCTGGTTTTCAATTTGTCTAACGAAGTTCTGAAGGATGCTACTAGTTTCATCCTTTGTAGCCAAGAAGAATACCCAACCAAATCAGGTACAACCATCAGTAATTACAAAGCAATAACTTTCATGATTAATGCTTTTGACAGAAGTTGGTCCAAAAAGATCCATATGCAAGATGTGTAATGGCTCAGTGATTGTTCTTTCTAATTTACCCTTACAGGAGGCCTTGTGTTGCTTACCTTTTTAGCAGGTAACACATGTATGGTCATTTCTAAAAACCTTGGAAGGTAGACCTCTTACAAGGTTTTCCTTCACAAGTTTGTTTAAGTTTTTAAAATTTATATGACCTAACCTCCTGTGCCACAATTTAGATTCATCAGATGTGGATTTTGAAATCAAACAAGCATAATCTTTTATGAGAGAAGGTGTCTTCATATCAAAACTATACATATTGTGTTGCCTAGGGACTTTTAAAAGTATCTGATTTGCATCAGGCATCTTAAAGTCAGGAGACACCACAAGACATTCAGTTTCAGTAAAAAGAACCTTGTGATGCTTATCACAAGTCATGTGCCCTGAGCATCCACTATCAAAGATACCTATGTCCTTCATGTTCTTGAGTGGATGATCCTGCACATGAAAAAGAGAAATTAGTTTCTCTTAGGGACCCAGGCCTTTT
>BQNB010093068.1:6699-26459 GCA_026074375.1 Tanacetum coccineum
ACAGTAATAACATGGGAATTCCACCATGTTAGAGCACCTGCTAGAAGAGTACAAGTGGAAAACTTAATCTGATTTTCCACAGAGCAGTGGCTTATGCGGAAAACAGTCTCCATCCTTTCAAACCATTGAGTTAATTCAACAACTCCCTCAGTGCCTTTGAAATATAGAGGTTTGCACTTCATAAAGTCTTGGTAAGTGCACTCTCGAGCAACGCGTTCAGTCCTTCTGCCACTCGTTCCTGAAGTATGGCTGTCGTCGCCATTCCTGTTTGCATCACGTGCTGCCAAAGCGGTAATGACACCTTGGTTAATCATTGCCTAAAGTTGTGCATTAGTGACCGATGTGGTGGTGGTTGTTGTTGGGGCTGGGGTTGTTGTGACCGGTGTTGACCTTGTGGCTCGTTTTGGTGCCATTTTCTTCAATCACAAGAAAATACAATACCCGTTAAATTTCATAAAATCATAACCATGACATGACATATACATGATAAATAAAGTGAGATCACATCACACAGTGAAATATACAACTGAATTGTAATCAACAATGATATAACCAAATCGACATTCATTCATAAACAAATTCGATTACAGACGTGACATAATACAACCATTCCATATATAAATTGGAAAACATACATGAATGGTTCAGATACAAAATGATCATAACGATTAGGTTACAAAATAAACATAACAACCTAAAGCCTTACTAGCCGGGATTGAACCCGTAATACTTAGTAGGCTATATACAAAATGACTAGCCATAACATGATCTAATCTATGAACTGCTACCAGCCTCCTCTGGCAGCTCTGGCTGTGCAGGACCTCCAGCGGGTCCCTGCTGTCCCTACAGTGCGGTAACCTGTCCCTGTAGTGCTGTCACCTGTCCCTATAGTGTGGTCACCTGTCCCTGTAATGACTGCATCACTGTCAATGTCTGTATAAGCTGCTGCTGTCGGGTACGATCAGCTGTCCTCAACTCTCTCATCTCTGCAGATCTCCTATGGTCTGCCTTCAGCATCTCTGAAGTCACAGCCTGTCTCCTGCGATCAGCAGCATGCAACTCTCTAATCTCTGACATCTGACCCAGTACGGTAGTGCGCAGTGACATAACCTCTCCGCACGAGAGAAAGAAAAAAAAATAGTGAATTTAATGACGTCGTTCATTGATCAAAAATACGGAATGGGCAAGATAACTCGCATCCATCGATCGCCTCCAAGCCTCTCGGGATAATCTAGCCTCTGTCTCTATCAGATGACGTGTATATGCATGTGCTCGTCTGTCTCTAAACAACATATTGAGCCGACCAGCCAATAGTTGTCTCTGACTCTGCTCATCGTCTAACCTCGTATAAATCTCATCCGTGTCTTGCCTAACCCTAGTCTCAAATGCTGTCATATGTCGACCCAACTCTGTGTCAGTACTAACGGGTGCCCCCTGAAGGGTCTCAACTATCTCGTCCCACGAGTCGGTGATCCCATATCCAACATCTCTCTCCGGATCACGCCTGATCTCCCTATCCATAGTGGCAACAAAGCCGTAGTCTGCCCTAAGACCTCCAGCCGGTCTAGCAGCAGCAGCAGACGAGCTCTCTCCGACCTCGTATGCAGGACCAAGAGCGATACCTAACCTCTTTTGAGGTGGTAAGGTAACCTCGGGTCTGTCCTCTCTACGGTCAGTAGAGAGTAAATGCAAGGGTGGTGTCCCTGATGATGGTGCAGCTGGTCTAGTGTGGGAGAGTATGAAGGGTGGTGGTAATGGTAGTGAATGGGAAGTAGATGCGGCCTCGGCTCTCAGCCGGATCATAGCAGCTCGATAGCCTAATGAACGAATAGGACTAGCAGGTGGTGATGGAGATAACACAGGCACTGGTGATGATACTGGTAGTGGTGGTGATACTGGTAGTGATGGAGATGGTATCGAGGGTAGTGGTGGAGAAGGTATCTGGGGAAGTGGTGAAGACCATGGGGAGAGCGGTGATGATGGTGGAGTAGATATAGCGAGAAGTCTGGCAACCTCTGCATCAGACCATACTGGTGTAGGTACTGGAGCTGGAATAGAAATCCTAGCTGTCACACGATATGCAGGGTGTGGTGGTGGTGTGGCCGCAGACTCATCAGTCTCGAACGGCTCTGTCTCCTCCGCAGATGGGGCCTGATCAGCAGCTGGTAAAGCAACAACTACAGAGTCGGCAGGAGCTGGGTGCTCCTCCTCCTCCTCATCCTCATCAGCCTCTATGTCAACATCATCATCCTCATCCTCCTCCCTCTGATGGACTCATCTCGTCATTCGCCGTCTCTCCTCCATCGGAGGATAATCGCCAGGTATCCTCCTCGGGGTCCTCGTCGTCATGCTCTGCTGGGTCGCCTACATGTCGGCCTTGGAACATAATCTAGTGACTGAGCAGTTGGTGAGGCAATAGTAGGCAGTTGACTGCTCCTCCGCCAGAAACACCTCATCCTCCTATGGCATATACTCGGGGTATATCGGCTCTGGAACATAATCTAGTGGAGGTGGTGACTGTGGCTCCTCGGGGCCCGGTATGTAGTCTGGTGATGGTACAACTCCTGGTGATCCTATATCTGACAACTCCTCAAATGTACTGGATATCTCCGTGTATGTGACCCCTGATTCATCTGAATCTGACATGACTGAATCTGAAAATCCAAAATAGCCTATATTAGTATTTATTATAAGACCCTTATACATTTATATCATAACATGTATATCAATCAAGAATGCATCTAGTCCAACCAACTAATGCAACAACTAATCGTAGGCATGAATGTATGACATATGTATGTCCGTGTAAAAACCTTTGTGTGTATGCAATGTTTTAATAAACGGTTATCGTCCAGAGCAAAAAACCATTTGACCTGGTTCTCACATTAACCTGGCTCTGATACCAATCTGTAACACCCCCAAAATGGTTCGCTGCGGATCTAAAGTCCGGGGGCGTGTTACTTCATAGATCAATAATCAAGCTACTTATAGAACTACCAAAAAATCGTTTAAACCGATTACTATTGGATTTACAAAGTATTTGTTACATAAGCCCTCGACTCTTCACTTGTTTACTTGTTCAACATTACAAGATGTCTAGACCATAACACATATACAAAATGTAATGCGACAGAATCTTTAATGCAAATGATATACATCAAACCCGACTAATGTATCTCCCCTTGCACCTTCGTATTATTGACCTCTTGAAAAACCATTGCTTTAAACATCAAACAAATAATGTTGGTGTAGTCAGAGGTTGATAAATGAATATTGTAGGGCACAGATTATCCAAGTGTATGTTAATGCACTGAGCTTACATCATATTAAATGTTAATTATGTTGCCTAAGCGCATGGACACTGAAGCTCGACATAAATGAATACCATAATAATGGCCCCCATTGCTGTGTTGATGTTTCTAACCCTGATTCATCCTATGTTTGACTTGGTATACGTTCGTTTGCCCAGTGATAGCTAATCACCCGAACGGGGATGTCAATCCCAATAGATCTATTCATAACATTCGCGCTCACAGATCGGAGCAACTGACAGATTCATGATAATTGGGCGCAACTAGGGTTATCGCTACTTAGTACACGTAATCATAAATATAAAAACTTATCCATACTTTGTCTAAATTAGAAAAACAGCACCACCCCCCCCACCATAAATGCATTGTTTCTCCACCCAAAAAAACTTATAAAACAAATCATGTAAAACGTGGGGCTATGAACTCACCTCAACAGTGAAGTGAATGAGTAATAATCGAGTAAGTGAAATAACGAGTCACGGACGAATCCGAAGGCAACCTAATCAAACACAGGTCATATAAGTACTATGTAATTCGATAACTAATATCGTATACAATCCTATATAGCTCATCACCATCTATTTGTAATTTAAAAATCGTTGTTATAAAGTGAAAACGTTTATAATTATTGTTTTAGTAAAACTAGCATAACTTTCCGGTTTTAAACCCGTTTCTCGCGTTTCTTACGTTGTCTTCGTATTGAGATGATATATTAAAATCTTAATTTTTTATTTTATAACCTTCTGATGAACAGTACTTTTACTGTTTATGGGTCGTTTTATAATTTACTTTTATAGAATTTAATTGTTCGTAATAACCGTAAATGCATACTTATTAGTTTTAATCTCTACTTTTAGCGATTCCTTCGAGCACGACTTCGTTATCAAAATTATCACATTTTTATATAGTGAGGTCTGCTGATGTCAGTAAATGTTATGTTCATTAGTTTAATAAAATTACTTTTTTAAACTTTAATTATCGTAAAACGTCGTATTTTTTATTCGTTTTTAGCTCCGGTTTTTAGTAGGATTCTTCGAGACGTTCTCGTATTGGAAAGTTATAATTTATTTATGAGGTTTAATAAATAAATGTTTCTGTCATGAACTCGCAATGTAACTTTTTATAAAAATAGTTTTATAAAAAGTATTTTTATAACATTTAAGTTTTATAACTCGTCGTAATCATAACTTCTTCCGTTTTAATCTCGGAAGAACATGACGTTTCTTAGTGTTTTGGATCCTAAAAAATATGTGTGATTCAATAAAAATATCAAACTCTTTTGTTTGAAGAATTTTTATAACAAGTTTTTATGAAACATTCTTTTATAAACTCGGTTTATTAATCGGTAAAACTCGTAAACTACGTATCTTTTTCGTTTTTAAATCCGTTTTTTTGTGTTACTTTACATATTTGGAATTATCATGAGCGTACTATATTTTAAACATGATAGGGCTGTCACCATACATGAATCAAAACAACCCATTTGTATCTTGTTTATAGTTAATTATATAAGCTTGTTTTATTATCTTTTGTCTACTTAGTAATTACACTGTTTTCCACAACTCTTTTTACTCTATGTCACAAATATAATAATGTACATGGTCCATATTTTGTCCATATAAGTCCATGATAACAAGATTTACAAGTCACTAACATCACATGAAAACATAACTTTCCTTAAGTAATTTTTAATACAGTTTATACATTGAACTTTTTTATATTAAACCAAGATTGTACAACACTTAATGACCATTTTAACATGATTATTGCCATAACATGACATAGTGAAATAAATGTACAAAATCATAATTCACAAGTAAAACTCCATTCCATCTGCTTCAAAGTTACTAATGTGATTTTTCTAGCTAATATACTCATATACATCAACACAACATGACGGACCCGATAACGGTTTAACTCATCACATCATTAACCAACATCATCTCCCACATATACCCCCAATAAACTCAAAAACCCCCCCTAACCTCAAATCCCCCCAACCCCCTTCCCCTAAAAAAATTAACCAATACCCATCAACCCCCACAAAACCAACAAACTTACAAACTCACATCATATATCAACAATCCATATAATCCCCCCCCCCCCCCCCCCCCCCCCCCCCCCCCCCCCCCCCCCCCCCCCCCCCCCCCCCCCCCCCCCCCCACCCCCCCCCCCCCCCCCCCCCCCCCCCCCCCCCCCCCCCCCCCCCCCCCCCCCCCCCCCCCCCCCCCCCCACCCACCCATCCCCCCCCCCCCCCCCCCCCCCCCCCCCCCCCCCCCCCCAAACACTTTTCTAATTCCACTACACCAACCCCAACCCCATAAGACAAAAATTTGTATGAATTATTAAGGGGGTGTTGTTTTGTCGTGGCCAAAAAATAAGGGGGGGCGAGAAAAGGGAGATGGTTTTGATTTTTCTAAAGTGTTAAGTGTAGTATGATTACTATAGCAAGTATACTTCCTATATAATCACAAGGCTAGTCAAAGATGAAATAGAAGTCCAAGTCATAGATGAGTAAAATGGGGAAGACCAAATTGGTCAAAGGGAACAAGACATGGCTAGGTTTAATGAAACTAGGTTGTACAAGACCAAGTTGGTGATGTTTGTGTGCTTCTTGTCTCCAAATTGTTGTTGTTGCCGTATGATATGAAGAGGGGGGAATACATGTGTGATTTTCTTGCTAAATTACCCATATGTAATGTTACATGTAGTTTAAAGTTATTTATAATATGTGTTGGTTATACAAAATGGTAACATGTGGACTTTTGTGAGTTTATTTTTATTGAACCATAAGATCTAGCAAACAAATTTTCTTGGGGAAGTTTGATAAAAACTTTGGAGTGTTGGTTGTTAAAAATAAGTATTCGTTGAAGAGTAGATTTATTGTGGTGGTTCCGGTTATACCTAAATGTAATTTTATCGCGAAACATACACAATTTACGTAATCAATAAAATAAAATGAACAAAGACCATAATTATTCTCATATAATTATAGTATATATGGCTTGATGAAACGTTTATGTTTAATGTGCCCGTTTACATTGAACGATCATTTTTAGCTTATGCGATTTTACTTATTACCATGAAATTAAAAGCAAATTGCGGTACAATTCTAAAAATATAATAGTGGACGTTTGACATCATAAATGAATTGAATAAAACGGGGTGTTATAATCCCTGCTTATATCATTCGTCATCCTAACCTTTTGTTAAACTCGATGAAGATTGGAAAAATAATTGGATATTAGTATTAGGACATATTTATTAAAATAGACAGAAAATTAATAGACCAATCTCATGGAAATATTAGAACTATTGGAAGACATGTTATTATTAGACAGGTCGTAAATAAGTATAGGAGAGATAGACTGTATTGATGAGAGTTATAGTTGAAAAGACATGGGATATGAAGATTGTTGTTTGTGTTCTTTGAGACAGGGGATTACTAAAATTGTCTTTCCTGTTGTTTGATGAGTATGGCCTGTGGGCTATTAGAACATACAGCTGTTCATGCTGATGGTGTTTAAGCTACAAAGTGTTAGGATTGTGAAAGAATGATATATGGCGGGATATATAACAACCCGTGTTGGCAATATCTGTTATGATGTCAATTAAGTCCACCTATTATTAGTTTTGTAGTGGTGTATCGCGACATTGGCTTTTTTTTAATTCATGTTTATTATTTAGTAAGTAATAATCGCCATAAGCTAAAAATGAGCGTTTCAATGTAAAGGGCATGAACACTAGTAACGTTTACCTCAAGCCAAGTATTAAATAATTATTTTGAGAATAATTAATGGTCTTTGTTCATTTTATGTTATTGATTACGTAATTTGTGTATGTTTTCGCATTTAAAAGTACATTTTGGTATTTAACTCGCGGATCCACCACAATTAAACTCTACTATCAACGAATACTTATTTTTACATCCAATACCTACAAAGTTTATCAAACTTTACCGCAAGAAAATGTTGCGAGTTCTTATGGTTCATAAAATTAACCTAACTCAAAAGGTCTACATTGTTACCATTTGTATACAACTACATTTTTATAATTTAACTTTAAACTACAAGTAACATTCATATGGGTAACGATAGCAAGAAAAATCACACATGTATTTCCCCCTTTTCATATCATACGCAAACAACAACATTTTAGGAGTCTAAGCAAGCACACAAAATCACCAACATTGGTCTTGTAACAACCTAGTTTCATTTATACCTGCCATGTCATTGTTACGCCCTGTGACCATATTTGGTCTTCCCCATTTATACTATCTATGTCTTGGATTCATATGTTTCATCTATGACTAGCCTTCATTTTGTGAATTTATATAGGACATGTATACTTGCTATAGTAGTATACTCATACAAAGACGACTTAAACACTTTAGATAAAATCAAATACCATCTCCCTTTTCTCGCTCCCTTTTGGCCACGACCAAAAACTTACACACCTTAAATAATTATACGAATTTTTCTTAAACACATTCATGTAAGTCACACATATCGCATATCTAAGATACCTCAAGATGAATTAAAGCTATGGTTAATCATGTACAAGTGTGGATAGCAAGAAAAGGAAAGGAGGGTTTTTAGTGTGAGTTTTAGTAAATTTACACTTTTGGTCCCTCCATGTTTTTTTTAATCTTAAATCTTGCCTTTTTAATCTAATAAAATGGATGGTCTAGATTTGTCCCTTAGTATGTAGGGAGAAACTAGTATGCAAAATAACTCACCTCTTATGTGTATACTGTATAATGTTTTAAAAATGAGGAGTTTGCCACAAAGTTAGACTAATATAGTGATTGTTGTATATTTACTTTGTTTTAAGATGTTTTCTAAAGCCTTCAAAGATTTGTTCATAATCAATTTTCTACTCTTGCAGATTGCCGATGATGACTAATCTTCAATCATGTCGATTTCGCAAGTCGGTGATATAATCCTTCTTTTACTCGGTTATTTATACTCGCATTTTTATTAAATCCCCCATGATGTTTTTCACTTTCTTTGTGCTATACGTAGTAACTCATTCTCACAAACATTGCAAGGTATGATCTTGATCCTTTATAATATTTCATTTGAATATTCATTCCAACAAAGTCACGCAAAACAACAGTTTTTATGGAATGCCTACTTAATTTGGTTACATCAAAATCTTGATATCAATTTGGTTATTTTTTTTTTGAACGGCGAAATTTTATTAAACTAGCAAGGCGCTAGAAAAAACTACAAAGAAATCAAATAAGGGTTTTTATACCAATCGTTCCAAGAGAAAACCCTTCTACATCTATAATAACACCAATGAAAAGATAAGGACACGATGTCGTCGAACAATGAAGCGCGAACAGGAGGAGTGGCATCGAAAATAGTCTGATTCCGCATCCCCCAAATCGACCACCAAGCCACATAAAACACTCCTTCCAATAAACTTTTAACTTTGATGGGGAGCCGAATAGATAAGAACCAAGTATTCCACTCCGAAAATGAAGACCAACAATGTCAATCTAAGTTCCACCATCGACATATCCGTCGAAGAATATCCTTAGACAAAGTACACCTAAACAGAATATGTGAATTAGTTTCTTCGTCAGCAATGCAAAGCGGACATGAAACCGACTCAAGAGCAACACCTTTCCGAATTAAATTGGATCTAGTTGGGAGACAATCACGCCGCGTTACACACATAAAAATGTTGATTTTTATAGGAAATGTCTTCACAACCACCTGGAACTTCGATAGAAGGGAGGGTTAAAACATCAATTGGCGATCCGAACATCATCCTAACGCGGAAGACCCGTCGCTTTCCAATTGAGCAGACTATAACAGACCCAACGATCAGGAATAGGAAGAAATCGACACAGACGCTAATAACGAAAAAGATCCGACAGCTTTCTGCTGTTGCTTTGCCCCCACCCCTCGAACAGCCCTCCAATCCGAAACGAAGCACCAAATCCAGAACGCATTTTCTCCGCAATAGAAACTTGATTTTCGTCTCGAGAAAACAAACGCGGTAAAGCAACCCAAAGGGTTTATCCCCTGTCCATCGATCGAACAAAACTTAGTTATTGATACCGAATCCCCCCCTCCCACCTTAGACAATACCATAAAAATCAAAACCACAGAACCTCTTAAGGCACTTTGAACTCTTTGAGAATCGAATTCCAAAATCGAAGAAGCAGAACAGTAAACGAGCAATCGAATACCAAGATAATAGCTTTGAATAATACAAACCAAAGTAGATCCCTCTTGCGACACAAACCCCACACCTACTTCAAAAGGAAGCGCGGTTAAGAGCATGATAACTAGAAACACCCAACCCCCCTTTTTTCTTAGAGGCAAGAATCTTGTCCCATGCCACCCACGAAATTTTATTCTCCGAATGATCCGCTCCTTTAAAAAAATTACTCCTAATAGATTCCATCGCCTAAGCACTATAAAATATATAAAGGTACTACGTAGATAACCTGAAACACTTCATACGCTTTAGTGACTTTATAGATAGACATTGTATAAAGAGAGACCAACCAAGAACCGATTTCAATAAAGTAAAAACCTTCGACCGCCCAATAGATGAGTTTTTAAGCCATCCACTTATGAAAGACGCTTTCCCATCCAATCTTACCACAACTTCATCCCAAGCCTTATGTGACATACATTCACCCACCATAACACCAAGATAACGAAACTTGGACTCCAAAAAGGAACATCCAATAGACGCCGCCATAGCCTCAACAGAATTCCGAGGAACACCCACTCTCATGATTTGACTTTTAGAAATATTAATCTGTAATCCTGAAGCGAGATAAAAGCACTTTACGAATATATATGTTACCTCGCAAATATCGTTCAACCACTCTCCTACAAATAAGGCATCATTCGCTTAGATAAATCGATAAGAATATTACGTTTATTGCCGAATGACCTTTAAAACTCACCCATCATTAACCGCTCTACTGATCGATAAATGTAATGATTCCATTAAGAGAATAAAAAGAAAGGGCGATAAAGGATCACCTTGCTTAAGCCCACAATGAAATTGGAACTCGTCAGAAGGACTCCCATTCACCAAAATCGAAGCCTTAGCAAAACAAAAAGTTCCACGAATCCACTTACACCATTTCGAACCAAAACCAAATGCCTCAAGAACATCAATCAAGAAATCCCAACGCACCGAGTCATATGCCTTAGCGAAAACAACTTTAAAAAACAAAGCTTTCTTATGCTTCTTTTTACACCATTGAAGAACTTCGTTGAGAATGAAAGGACCATCTAAAATTTGTCTATCTGCCACAAACGCAGATTGAGTGTTAGAAACAATCCTCGCAATAACTAAAGACAAACGATTAGCTAAAATTTTAGAAACAACTTTGTAGACCCTCCCAATAAGGCTAATAGGACGATAGTCATTGACAAATTTTGTATCCGCTACTTTAGGAATTAGAGCAATAAAAGAAGAATTACAACCTTTGGCAAACGACCCGTTAACGAAAAAAATGCTCAACCGCTCCACAAAAATAGGCCAGATAAGCTTCCAATATTTTCTGAAGAATTCAAAAGTAAAACCGTTAGGACCCGGTGATTTATTCTCACCGCATTCCCACACTGACGATTTAATCTCATCTTGAGATACTTCTCAATATCAATACTCATGTCTCTCTACTCTCTTCTCAGTCTAGTCCCCGAAGACTCTTTCTCGATCTCTACTTTTCTCTCAGATTCCCTGGTTCTCCTACTTCTCTACTATTCTCTCCTCTGCAACACTACTCAGCCGACAATTCTCGAAACTTACTACTCTCCTCTTAACAGTCTCGGACCAAACTTCTCCCTCCTCACAATCTACTTCAGAATCCTGCTCCATTCTCCTTTTCTCTCATTACTTCCTCTACTCCATATTCTAAACTCTCTTCTCACCATCTTCAAATCTCTCCCATCCACTCATTGTGTCTCAACTAATCTTCTTATCTCACTCTTACACGTTCTCTTACTCCATCTCAATCGTTCCCTCTTCCCACTCTTTACATCTCTACTTCTCACAACACCGCTCTCCTTTAACTCTCATCTCAAATTCTACTCTTTCTCATTCAACCCTCTCACGTTCTCTCATCCAGTCAGCAGCTAGGACACTCGACAACCTGTTAGGAAATTCAAAATTTAATTTAAGACCTGATAACGAAGATTTTTGAAACCGAGACTCGAAGTGAACAAGAAACGCCTTCTTAACAAGAATTGGATCCGTGATCCAACTACCCTCATCAAAAACCCTACGAACCGCTAAGTGAGAACGTTTCTTATTTATAATTCCATGAAAAAATTTGGAATTTTCGTCCCCTTCAATCGTCCATGTAACCTTAGATTTCTGGATCGAATCCGAAGCAATCATAAATTTAATATCTTTAAGTTGACATATCAATCATAACGACGAAGAAGCAACGCAAAATAAAGAAATCAGTAGCCCCGAACCTAGTTCCAACGATTATCTATATTGCACACACCTTTTCAATTAAAAGTCAGGAACTGGAACTTTTAATTGTTACTTATCTTTGATCCAAATCCGAATGAATTCTTAAGTCCAGTAACTTCATCTTTTTTAAAACGAATCATAACGGTTATTACAGTATAAAACGAAAAAGGACCCCGCCACTTTTGCTCCACCAAGGCATCAACCCATCATAATAAAACCAAGAGTGAAAAATCAAAAAGGAATAGGAACCCAAAATCCTACATACAATTTTAACTTCGCATAAAAGAATCGGACGAGAGTCGGAATAAAGTGACGGTCAAGACTAAACGCCGTGAACGGAAGGAAAAGGGAAATAAATACCGTCATCACAAGGAAATACTATCCAATTTAACCATCTTACTCCTGGAAGGGTGAGACATGTAAACAAGTACCCCTCATTTTAACATCCTACTAGGCTCAGAAAGACAAATAAAATTATTAAAGAATCCTAGCATTAGATTGAATTAAACCACGACCACGTCTTTCAATCGCGAGAAAAACGTACTTCATTAAAACCGCCTATAAAATCGCCACACCATTCCAACGACTTAGGAGAATCGACATCTAGTCCCAAAGAAGCCGCCTATTACAAGGTTGTTGAGGACATAAATGGCCACTAACAAATCTTAGATTTGTTCGGATCCATGTCCTATAGAAGTACAACAAAAATGTCCGGCAATCAAAAACATGATCTTTCCCTTAAAACCGACCTCCCAAATGCCTAAAACACCAGCCTGAATCTCCTATGAAATTCACTACACGCGTATCGTAATTAGAATTACCCCACATATACTTCCATCCATTTGCGACACCTGTTCCTCTTAGTTTTCTTGAATGAGCAATAAAATTATCTTATATTTATATAGTTAACTTCCTTTACGCATCCCTTTTTTGGCCTAGTTCAAGACCTTGAATATTAACGGACCTAAATTTCATCTAAACACACTAACATCTCCTTGATTCCCAATGATGGCTTCTACGTCTTTCTCGCATCCCTTCATATCATACCCCATTGCACGGCCAACACGGATTACCTCCTCTAGAACTCCCAAAACAGACCCTCCATGTTTGTCTTTCCCAATACCAACCGAAGTACCTAAAATATCCTCTTGTACATGATGAGAACTATGCATCACCTTGGTACTGATTAAAGAAGAAGCCTCCTCAACCGTATTATTAACCACCTCCCTTAACTCTTGTACACTTTGATTGACCGCCGCAGATCCTACTGGTGAGAAACCAAGAGGGTGTGACAATGACGGGCTTGTAACACGCGTTTCCATAGCAGACTGCTTTTTATTCAGTAGCTTATATAATCCGAACGGGTCTTCTGAATGAGTAGCCGCGCCCTCGTTATGTTGCTTAGGCAACTCAGTGCCATTATTAAAATTAGTATCGACAACTTCATCAACATCACTGGAAACGAACTCACCTTCCTCTTCTTTATTCAAATGCGAATGTACCTCCTTATCTTTTTCACCACACACAGATTCATCATCCGACGAATATGCCTTCTCTTTAGTAGACACGAAAACAGGATTCCATGTAAATAATTCTTTTGCGCGCACCATAAACACTTTCCCCTTTACTATTATCTTAAAAGTCTCTAGAATGGATGTTGGATGTTTCGTACTAATGCACAAACGCTTACGACCAAATGACGAATCAGAATTGTCTTCAATATCCAAAATTTCCCCCCATTTCTTCCCAATTCTAGAGAAGGTTTCACGAGACCAAGCACACAACGGAATTCCTTCAATATCCATCCATATAATCCTCTCATCGCTAACAAAATCTTGAATAACATCTTGAATGGCATGAAACCACGAATTGACACCAGTGTGATTAATCAGCTTCTCCTTAGATTCAACCATATCGAATTCAAATAACACCCACTTACCCCCGAGATAGAAAAATTTAACCTCCTCAAATCCTTCGTCAGCAAGAATAATCCTTAAATTTGGGATAGAGTTAATATCTTTAACCCTCCCCATAGTGCATTTAGAAAAATCTCTTTCAACTATACATTCATCACCTAAAACCAAAGCTGGTGACGAGGATATCAATGAACCAGGGAACACCGAATGACCATTAGCAACAAATAGATGAGGACCAGACTTTCCCAATCTTCTATCAGGTTCCGAAAACTTATCCATATGGCCAAAATCCTTAGGAGAACCTTTTAACGGGGGGAATCTATGATTATAATCGACTGACTTCTGAGGCCTATCAAAACGAACCTGGTTCGCGAAGAGATGATGACTACCAATCCAAAGGGTGCACAGATTCTTCATCAACCGATCGAGATTAAAAACTTTGATGAATCGAACAAAAGCGAATCGTTTACCGGCCGTTGATTTCTTAGCTGGAATAAAAACATCCACCACCGTCCCATACACACTACATTCTTTCCAAAGGTCGCGGGAGGTAACGGAGTCGGGAAAATTGGTAACGAAGATAGAATGGGAAATCTTCCGTGTAAGATCTTCATCAGAATTTAGAGGACGCCTGTTATAATTGATATTGTTACGGTGATTTTTCGACATATTGGATTGAAGGGAGATCAAAAATAACCAAAAAAATTGCTTGGGAATAAAAAGAAAACGGAAATGGAATCAAATAAAAGGAGAAGATCAGATCTAAAACCCTAAAATCCTAGGATGAGAAAAACGCCTAACACGCTCGATATGAAATTAATCGATGATGATTGATCTCAATTTCAGGGGTTATAACGATTTCAAACACCACGGATAAAGAGATTAGATTGATGATTTAATTTGGTTATTTTTTTAATGGTTTATGACTTGGCTAATGTTAGGTTACATGCGCAGATTGTTTAGCATTACATTGTGAATATTTCATGGCATGGCAGACAATTCGGTCAACATTTATTTCTAGCTCGATTAGCTTTGGAGGTAACCAAGACAAGTTTTTTATTTATGGTTCAAGCTTTGTTTTTGTTTTTCTATCTTATAGTTTGTTATTTATGTTTCTCTTTTGATCTCTAATGAATGAGAAAAGCGATTGTGATAAGTGACCAACTAATGGTTGTTGATTGACAAAAGAAAGGTTTTATGACCAAAACTTGATCATTTGGTTAACCGATATTATTTAAGTATAATATATATTACGTCCGTATTATCAACTCATTTAGTTGCAAATGTCCTCAAGATACAGTGGAGTAATTTTTATGGCGGTGACATATTTAATATATAAGAGTTTGATAATTATATTTCATTTATAGGAAAAACACGAAAATAAATGGCTATGAAAAAGTTATTTGAATATGAGCATTCATAGTCATTCAAAACTAAACACTATCTCATGGTACATTTCTCTCACTCATTATATGTAGTGAGACTTTTAGAGCATAGCAAACCCCAACGGGCTACGGCCTGAATAACAACTCAAGCAACACAACATTGGTTATTTAGTTCATGGGACAAGGTTTGTTAGTACATGTTAGTTACCATTCATGAGTTTTGAGTATATTGGTTTCCACTATGTATATCTAAATTACTTTATAAAGCATTTAGCCCATTTATTTTTAGAAGTTTTAAAAAATTAAGTAAAAAAATTACTTTATTAGGAAAGATGTAAAACCATTAGAAAATGTTCATCATACATAATTAAAAGCTTTTAAATTTTTTAGGTCTTGCTAGGTATTATCGAAGGTTCATCGAAAGATTTTCGAAGATTTCCAAACCAATGACCAAGCTCACTCAGAAGAAGGTCAAGTTTGAGTGGGGTGACAAATAAGAAACAGCGTTCCAACTGTTGAAGCAGAAGTTGTGTAGTGCACCAATTATGGCTTTACCTGAAGGAAGCGAAGATTTTATCGTATACTGTGATGCTTCGATCAAAGGTTTGGGCGTTGTGTTGATGCAAAGAGAGAAGGTGATTGCTTATGCATCACGCCAACTGAAAATTCATGAGAAGAACTATACGACTCATGATTTAGAACTTGGAGCGGTAGTGTTTTCTCTGAAACTCTGGAGACACTATTTGTACAGAACCAAGTGTACGGTGTTCACGGATCACAAGAGTCTACAACACATTCTTAATCAAAAGGAGCTGAATATGAGGCAGCGTCGTTGGTTAGAATTGCTTAGTGATTACGATTGCGAGATTCGTTATCACCCAGGGAAAGCAAATGTTGTCGCTGACGCCTTGAGCAGGAAGGAACGAGAGCCACCATTAAGGGTTCGAGCCTTAGTCATGACTATAGGTTTGAATCTTCCCAAACAAATTTTGGATGCTCAAACTGAAGCACGAAAACCAGAGAACATCAAGAACGAAGATGTTGGAGGTATGTTACTTGAAAATTCTAAAGATCCGGAGAAGCTTAGGACGGAAAAGTTGGAACCCCGCGCGGATGGAACTCTATGTCTAAACGGCAGGAGTTGGTTGCCATGCTATGGTGATTTGAGGACTGTGATCATGCACGAGTCCCACAAGTCAAAGTATTCTATCCATCCGGGTTCTGAAAAGATGTACCAAGACATGAAAAAGCTATATTGGTGGCCCAATATGAAGGCAAACATCGCCACCTATGTTAGCAAATGTTTGACTTGTGCCAAGGTCAAGGCAGAACATCAAAGGCCATCAGGATTGTTGGTACAACCCGATATACCTCAATGGAAGTGGGACAACATCACTATGGATTTTGTCACGAAGCTTCCTAAGTCATCACAAGGTTACGACACCATTTGGGTGATTGTTGACCGACTCACTAAGTCCGCAATCTTTGTACCGATGAGAGAGACTGATCCGATGGATAAACTTGCAAGAATGTACCTAAAGGAGGTGGTCACGAGGCATGGAATACCTCTCTCGATTATTTGTGATCGTGACCCTAGGTTCGCATCAAATTTCTGGAGGTCACTTCAGAATGCTTTGGGTACTAGTCTGGATATGAGTACTGCGTACCATCCACAAACAGACGGACAAAGCGAGAGGACTATTCAAACTCTCGAGGATATGTTGCGTGCTTGTGCAATCGACTTTGGAAAGGGTTGGGTTAACCATTTGCCATTAGTCGAGTTCTCGTATAACAATAGCTATCACGCTAGCATCAAGGCTGCACCATTTGAAGCACTTTACGGTCGAAAGTGTCGTTCACCTGTGTGTTGGGCCGAGGTTGGAGAAGTTCAACTCACTGGTCCAGAAATAGTGCAAGAAACAACTGAGAAGATCGTTCAAATCAAGCAGAGAATGCAAGCTGCTCGCGATCGACAAAAGAGTTACGCGGATTTAAAGCGTAAGCCAATGGAGTTTCAAGTTGGGGATAAAGTTATGCTTAAAGTTTCGCCTTGGAAAGGGGTCGTACGTTTTGGCAAACGGGGGAAGTTGAACCCTAGGTACGTTGGACCATTCAAGGTGTTGGAAAAGGTTGGATCCGTTGCATACAAGCTTGAGCTTCCGCAAGAGCTGAGCAGGGTACACAATACGTTCCATGTATCCAACTTGAAAAAGTGCTATGCCGACGAACCATTAGCCGTTCCGTTGGATGGACTTCACTTTGATGACAAGCTTCAATTTGTCGAGGAACCGGTAGAAATCATGGACCGTGAAGTTAAACGGTTGAAGCGAAGCCGCATTCCGCTAGTCAAGGTTCGATGGAACTCCAGGAGAGGTCCGGAGTTCACATGGGAACGCGAGGAACAATTCCAGAAGAAATACCCACATCTCTTTACAAAGACCGCACCGTCGTCAAGTGTCGCGTCTTAAGCCTTGAGGACAAGGCTCACTTAACGGGGGGAGACTATAACACCCCGTGTTTTAGGGTCATTTACGATGTCAACAAATTCACTATGAATTTTTAGTATTGTACGCGTTTGCTTTTAAATCGTAATCGTTAAGTTAAATTGCGTAAGCTAAAAATGATCATTCAATGTAAACGGGCATCAAACAATTAAATTTTTACATCAAGCAAGTGTTAAGTAATTATTTTGAGTATAATTATTAACATTGTTCATTGTATTTTTTTATTGGTTGCGTAAAGTGTTTACGTTTCGCGATAAAATACATTTAGGCATACCCGGAACCACCAAAACTTTTCTACGCTTCAACAAATACCCACAATTGTACCCAATACCCAAAATTTACTAAATATTATCATACATATGCATCTATGGCCGGATTTGTAGCAAGAGATACAAAGAAATATGACAAAAATCTTGCAACTTGCATTGTACATACAACATCTAATTAAACCATGAGACTTTTACAAGTAAGGACCATACCTTGACCAAAGACTTCCCTAGATTTACTCATCTTGTCTCAAAGACTTCCTATACACCTTTTTGACTAGTCTTGTATGCATATAAGTCTTGTACACTCTTGGTGTAGGTATAAAAAGTTCATATATAAACTAGTAGTTAAAGTATACTTATAAAAGTTCTTATATAAATAAGTGTGTACACAAATGGATCTTGTGATTTTTTGGATATTTTTAGACAATTATGGACCTATGGACGCTATTATATGTAAAACATATGATATAAAGACTTGTGAAGGAATTGTGGTATTTTAATTAGTTGGAAAGTATGTAAAACAAAAGTATATAATTAATTATATAAAAGCTATAAAAAGGGTTGTTTGGTTTCGAATTTCAAATAGTAAGTTTTATATTTTATAAAGATAGTACACCTCATGACGATTTCAAAAAGGTAAAAACTCGAAAAACAGATTAATAACGAAAAAGATACGTAGTTTACGAGTTTTACGATAATAACCGGAGTTATAAAAGAATTTCTATAAAAACTTGTTATAAAAATTCTACAAACAGAAGGTTTGATATTTTTATTAAATCACACATATTATTAGGATTCCAAAACAATAAGAAACGTAATTTTTCAATTAAAAACGAAGAAGTTATGAATAACGCGAGTTTATATACTTAAAATGTATAAAAATACTTTTATAAAACTATTTTTATAAAAGTTACTATTCATGACAGAAACATATATTTTGAAAACATCAATAAATTGATAGAACTTTCAATAACGAAGACGTGCTCAAAAGAATCGCTAAAAACGGAGCTATAACGAATAAAATACGACATTTACGGGTTTTACGACAACTAAAACTATAAAAATAACTTTATAACTGGTGTGAATAGTAAAAAGTACTGTTCACCAGTAGGTAAAAAATATGAAAATATAATATTTTGATAACCCGTCTTAATACGAAAGCGTGGATATAAGAAACGTAAGAAACGGGCTTAAAACAAAGAAATTGCGTCGTTTTTACTATCGAACTATTTATAAACGTTTTAACTTTATTAACACGATTTCACTAGAACGATTAGATGGTGATTAGCTATATAGAAATATGCATGGTAGTAGTTACCCAATGTGATTAGTACTTATACGACCTATATTGGATTAGGTTGCATTCGATCATTACCGTGACGCATTTTCTGTGATATACTTGATATACGCTCACTCAAGGTGAGTTTATAGCCCCACGTTTTACATGATTTGTTTTATAAGTTTTTGGGGTGAGAAACATGCACTGTTTTATAATTGGACACAAGTGGATAAGTTTTACATTATTGTTGGGTCTTAAAAGACTTCATGGATTCTTAGAAGTTACTGCTGCTCAAGTACATAATGGAAATTATGTTAAGTGGTTAGTACTGGTAGTACAATGTTACCACTGCTAGTTACTACTGTTAGTATAGTTTAGTACTGATAGCATAAAGTTAATGCTGTTAGTTGAAGTTAAGATTGCTCAGTGTTGAAGACTAAAATATAAGCTAAGTAGTTAGTACTGTTAGTAGTAAAAGTTAAGACTACTATACTACTGTTAGTATATATATTAGTACTGTTAGTACTAATATTACTACTGCTTATGTTCATTAGTGCTGCTGGTGGAAAGATTACGACTGTTTGAAGACTTTTTACTGTCAAGAGGATAAAGACGCGTTAAAGAGATAAAGA
>BQNB010093069.1:5186-26459 GCA_026074375.1 Tanacetum coccineum
TTTTTTCGGTTTCGGATTGAGCGGTTCGGCTCGGTTCGTCGGTTTCACGGTTTTTTTGAACACCCCTATTACGCCGTTATGATCAGTCCTACACCATGAATCCATCACAGGTCTGTGTCCATTGACATTTTTATTTGTTTACTGATACGCCCATGGTTAGGATATTATTATAGATTATTATGTTAGTTTATTATGTTGGTCATTGTTTAGGAAAAGATCTTGTTTTATTTATATTAGTTATCTTGTGAGTCAACTTGTGAAACAAGTTATTGTCTTTTATTCGGTATAAATACCGAATGGTTTTCATTATATTCAATCAATCAAGTTAAAGAACAATCTCTAAGCTTCTCTCTTCTTTCTTACGGAGCCCGCACACGCTATAGTGGTGCAAATCTATCTCTTCTTCTTCTCTTTATTCTTAAAGAGCAAGCACACGCTAAAAGTGGTGCCCTATCCCGATACAACCCCGAACAGGGTCGTATCATGTAGTCAAAAGTGAAAGGTCATAATAGCTTATAATTGGCCCATGACCCATTTAACTATTATAAATACTCTTGTACTCTTCATTATGATTAATCAATAAATCAAAGTTAAAGAACAATCTCTAAGCTTCTCTCTTCTTTATTAAGGAGCCCGCACACGCTATAGTGGTGCAAATCTATCCATACTTCTCTTCTCTATTTTTTTAAGGAGCCTGCACACGCTAAAAGTGGTGTCTTATGAAAATACAACCCCTAACAAGGTCGTATCAATCCGGTTTTAGCTTTTTTCCTTAAGAAAGGTATACTACTTCGCACTCATAGAGTATCAATTTTTAATACGATAACAAGGGGCTTCTTCCAAGAAGATGATCTCACTATGGAGGCCGAAAGATTGTTCAAAACGCTGTTTAGAAACTATAATAATGATCAACTCTCTTGTGATCCTAATGTCATTACGTTTGATGCCATAATTGGAGGCCTTTGCAAGACTGGGAATAACTTTACAAGTGTTGGTTTGCTTAGGCTAATGGACGCACGGGGTTGTCGTAAACCTGTGATATCGTTACGTATAACACACTTATTGATAGCTTTTGCAAGGACAAAATGATTGATGATGCTTCCAACCTCTTTAGAGAAATGGTCTCGGGAAAGAACATTTTGCCGAATGTCCACACGTATGACTCTTTGATCTGTGCCTTCTCTAAGATGGGTCGTTGGGATGGGGTCACTAGGATGCTCAAACAAATGGAGGAACTAAAGATTTGTTTGAATAGAAAAACCTTTCGTATTGCCTCTCCTTTGAAATCAACTTCACCATCTTCACCAAATACTGTCGTATCAGCATCAATCTGAAAATCAAATGAAAATAATTTTATATTTGAGCTATGATTGAAACTTATATGAACTGATAAAACTAACACAAAATATACATACCTGTTCTGCGGACTTTTCAACACCGAGAATATTACCAAGATTTGAACCAGCAAATTCCCAAAACCGTTGACGTGATTTATTCATACTTTGCTTTTCGTGAACTTTACGAACAAGGTTTGAACCTTTTCTTGATATAAGCACTACAAGAATCCTATCAAATACCCATGAAAATTACCCACTAATGTTTATTTGTGGGTATTTACCCATAAATTAGCCACATACTACCCACGACAAACGAATCTAAATACAAATCATATTTAGTGACGAATTTCCCACGAACTTCCCATAAAATTACCCACTGTGTTATAATTAGTGGGTAATTTGTGGCTAAATTATTTCTACCAAAAACATTGTTACGAAATACCCACAAATTGGGTTACCGTGGGCAAACACGGTGGGTAATTACGTGTGTAAATTTATTTGCTCACATATTACACACGCCGTTTAGCTGTGGGCATTTTTTTAAAGAATTGTGTGGCTAAATATATATTGAAACCTTTACTCATGGTGGATTTATGTAGGTAATTTCTCATGGGCAAGGTGCCGACGACTTTACCCACTTTAGTTTTCTACCTACATCTATTCTAATACAATTTTAGTATGAAAAAGGCCCACAAACGAATGAAAGTATCGAATTAGTCTTCTAACATTTATGACAATTTTTAATATCACAAGTTGAATACCGTGTTTCAACATTTAAGATAACTCTATGACCAGTCAAGTGTGACTTCAGAGTGAGCTAAGTTTCCTCAATATATAGAAAATACCCCCCGCTCTGGTTAAAACGTTTTTGTGAGAAATCATTATTTAACTTAAAGATATTTCAATTAAAAGTCCACGCCATCATGTAAAAGTTATTAGTACAAAAAGCGCTAGATTGAAGAAAATAGCAGAAAATATGCTTGATGACATTTTTGTCATCGCCACATCATGAAGTATCCTAGCTAGTTGTTTTAATATTCACATTTCAACTAAGAGATCTATGCATTAGACATGAACATATTCGTAAAATAAAATACTAAAAAATAAGCTAAGGTCCACTTTTTAAGCCAAAAATAAAAAGTAATTATGTAAAGTCTAGAAAATTAATTTTTTTTATCAAAATCAAATTTCTATTGATAAGAAAGCTTGATTTTGTAATGTGGTTGCCAAATAAAAGTCTAAATTAAACACTCACTTGATCAAAATTGTCTCAAGTTCATTTTAAAAAAAGTGAAGTAAGGAAAGGGTTTTTATAATACTTTAGGTCTCAAATATAAATTATATTATGTTTTGATTGGGCAAAACCGTATAAAAAATCTACTTTGAAATGTTATTTTGAAATTCTTTTAATAAAAATACATAACATACCAAACACTATGATATCTACAGTAAAATTTATTTTGTATGTACGAGACTAATAACTACTTCGTAGTATACTATTATCTCTGTCAAATGTTTACGTTTTTGTTTTTAGTTTGTTCCAAAATAAATATCATTTATTATCTTAATCAATTAAAAGAAAATTTAGTAGTATTAATAACTAGTTTTAATGTCTGTGCACGCACGGGGCTTAGACATTATGTTTTTTTAAACTACATATATATAATTTTTCTGTTTTATAAGTTATGTTATAAAGTATTATTGAAATATATGAAGATAATAGATTCATTAAATCTTTTATATATTACGTAGTATATGAATTTGAGAATGATTACTAATTTTTTTTCTTTTGATTTACTTGTTTTTTGACTCGACATTGTGAGCCAACTAATCCCAGCGAAACAACCCTTTTAGGTAGCCCGTGGAGTAGGGTACAAGTGAAACCTTCGATGTGCTTCGGTTGTACAACATAATTTCAGGCCGACAACGAAAAATCTACCAAAAAGTCTTCGAGTAGATTTGAGATGTGATTAGATAATGTTAAATCTTTGTTTTGAGTAAGAAATTGTTTACGTTTGTTGTATTTTAAAATATAAAGTCTTAGAAGGTTTAAAGTTTAAGGGGTTATTTGTTTATTTTTTAAAGTTATAATAAAACTTGTTAAATTTATAAATTTACCATTTTAACTTATATTTTTAACTCTATATAATTTATTTAAAGTTAAACTACTAAAGTTCTATTAATTATCTCCCTTTTTTTTAAGTTTTTGTTTTCACAAATTTGACACATATATTTTTATGTGTTTTTTTTCTCCATCAAATTTCTCTACCAATTTTTTTCAATTTTGACTTTTTATTGACCAATCAGATCGCACGATTTTGCCTACGTGACAAAATCAAGCATTCTGATTGGTCTAATTTATTTTCACATAAGATTTAATCTGATAAAAAACTCCGAAATGATGTAATTATTTTATTATATAAAAGATATAAAGTATAAACATTATTTAAATTTACAAATAATATTTCATTTAGTTATAGAGTTGTAATCAATAAAAAAAGGATAAGATAAAACTATTGATTTCTAATTTTTTTTTTAATAAAAGGAGGGAAACTTCCCACTTAGTTAGCCAAAATGAAAATTGAATGATTTTAAACTTGATTTTTATCCCACTTTATCATGAAATCCCAAATGGCTTCAACTGCCTCACGTCTCTCCCTAGTCACCACAAGAACGCTGCTAACAATTTTAATGTCACCGTCTTCTCGTATTTGAAAAGTATCTTTCACTAGGGAGTGAAGTTGACTCGAGTTCGAATTGTCAAACACAATGAATTGTGGAGTACAATTCAATATGAAATTAATTATGGAGAAAAATGGCGTTTCACTTTTTTACGGACTACCGACTGTGTGACGGGTAACCATATTTCAGAAACTCAAAATTGAAACACACTTTCCCACCAATTAGTATTTTATGCAACTATATATTTGTGGTAAATTAACTCACGGACTACACATGATTGAATTTATGGGTATTTTCGTGGTCGCTTATGAAATCCCACAAATATATGTACCCACGAACCAAGCATAATCACCCACCAAAAATGGTGTGGGAAACATACCCACCACGTGCAAATTTTATGGGTAAAAATTTAGTCTCGAATGTTATACCCATGTATATGGTTTCGTGGGTATTCGGTGGGTATTAGCAACTTACCCACGAATATGAGTCTTTTAGCCATAATTTTTGTTCGTGGGTAATCAACAGATTTGTTGTAGTGAATAGTCATGTCTGATGTGGGGTCGTTTAAGGGCATTATCAGTTTTGCTTGCTTGGTAAACACAATTCTTTCGTCCACAAATCAAGGCTTTGTATCTGAATTAAATATCCAAATTAATAAAAGGATTTAGAAATCTGGCTCATTATGTACTACTAGTACTTTCATAAGTTTAGACTGAAATAACCTAAATTTGAAATAACCTACTTTCCCACTTTTTACGCATAATTTCACAAATTTTCAAAATTATTAGTAGCTAAATGATATACTTGTCTGTTAATAGGCCTGACATTGTTCATTGCTTGAGTTCATGCTCTTCTTCAGTCTCATTTTACTACAGGTTTAAGGGTCTTAAGATATTTGAAACAACTCCAAGTATAAGGTACATGTCTTCAGTTTAATAATAATAAGAAGTTTAGTTTGCATGCTTTTTCAGATGCGGCTAAGTGCCCTATGACTAGAAAATCAGTTTCTAGTTTTTGTGTGTACTTTTGTAATAACTTGATATCTTGGAAAAGTAAAAAACAAGCAACTATTTCTAGATCTTCTGCTGAATGAGAAAGTATAGGTGTCTTGCATCTACTACTTGTGAAATAATATGGATTACAAAAATCTTAAAGGATCTAGATATTGAGGGCTTGTTGTAACAACCCCAAAATGGGTCGCAGCGGAAATATGTCTGGGAGCGTTACTTCATAATACCATTGCACAAGATATGAGAGAACGACCTCTAAATGAGTCGTTTGAAAAGAAATCTTGAATCGTTTGGACTCCAATGCACATCAAGTAAGCCAAGCATCAAATTCACCTGAGAAAAACATGCTTAAAAGTTTCAACATAAAGTTTGTGAGTTCATAGGTTTATGTAAGTATAAATGTTGGATCAAAGATTTGTAAAGTGTGTATGCCCATTTCAACCCTTATAATAGTCACAAAAATGTAAGTATGCATGTTAGAAATCAAAGATTTATAAAGTGTGTATGACCATTTCAATCCTTATAATAGTCACAAGATGTGATTACGATTACACTAAGTTCATGATACTGAGGCTCAGACTTGTAATGTATGCAAATCTTTTCAGGCACTATAAGTGTTCAAGTATATGTCGTTCAATGCTCCGACATGGTATACGTTCGTTAGTATAATCCGTCGAACTAGTGAGAGCTACAAACCCGAACGAGGTTGTCACGCCCAAATAGATCTATTTTATAACATTCGTGCCTACCAATCGTAATTAGTAGTTCATGCCCCTTAAGCTAATCCATAATCATTTGAATGAAAGTAAAATTGTTGCGTCCATAATATAATGTATCCCACCGCGAGATATGTAAATGAGTATGTAAACGAGTTTGTAATGAGTATGTAAACAATTTTGTAAACGTGTATGTTAGTGTTGCAAAAATCGGTCTAGGCGGCCGATTAATCGGCGCTTAGGCGCTAGGCGGGGACTAACCGCCTTGATTTTTATTAATCGGCCTTATTAATCGTTTTGGTCAAAAACCGGTCAGCATACCGATTAATCGGGTAAAAATCGGCCAAATGGGAAAAAAATGGCTAAATCGGGCACATCGAGAATATATTTTCAAATTTTTATAATTTTATATATAAAAAGCCCAATCTGATTAATCCCCGATTAATCTCCGCCTAACCGATTAATCGCTAGGCGGCACCCATCCGCCTAGCTAGCGCCTAGCGATTTTTGCAACCTTGGTGTATGTAAACGAGTAGGTAAACAAGTTATGAAATCAAGTATGTAACAATTTGTAAATGCGCATGTATTCTCACCCCAAAAAATGTTAAAGTATATGTAAAACGAGTAGAACGCGGGGCTATAAACTCACCTCTCGTGGATGAATTGATTTTAGGAAATCAAATGAGTGAAACGTCACGAGTAATCCGATTGCAACCTAATTAATTTATAAGTCGTATGAGTATAGTTAATTAAATAAATACAACAATATAAATTATAGAGTTATATCACCACCTAATAGTTTTTGTTTAATTGCAAAAGTCGAAAGCAATTTGTAGGTCGTGCTTGTTAATTAAATGTCCAAGTATATGTATCCGTGAAAATATTATCTTTGCCCAATAATTGATTATTTGACAATAACACTTGATTTAATATTTTTGTTGTTTATATAATGATATTATGTAAGTAGTTTAATTATTTTATAAAATAATATTTATAAAGTTAAAAACATGTATAAATATTGTACAAGTAATACTACATTATTTTTTAATGTTTTTATAGCCCAAACGGACTCGAAAACACTCGTAAACCACAATTTATATTTCCAACAGCTTTCTTGTATTTTTATAAAACGCTATAAATAGTTTTATAAAAGTTAACTAGCTTTTATAATTTCTAGTTAAATATCTATACACTTCTAGTCTTCGAAAACTTGATTTTTTCAGTAAAACGTTATTCCAAACAACTTTGTAGTTTTATACTTTGGCCGAATCGGACCCGAAAGCCCTCAAAAACTCCGCTTTGAGATTCTGCAATCATTATAAACTTTTAACTTACTCGTTTTAACTCCGTTTTATGCGTTCTTTATATGTACGAAATCGTGACGAGATAATTTATAAAAGTAAGACGTTTACGGATTTTAAAAAAAATCTGTACAGTAACAGTAAAATGAAACTGTTATATATAAAACTACTTTTTATATATTTAATCTTGCAAAAATCATACATATTTAATCTTGTGAAAATCATATCTCCTTCGTTATAGCTCCGTTTTTTAAGTTCCTTATACGCGCAGAATCATCTCAAAATGTACTATTTGAATCATAAGCCTTTATATTTTATAAAAACTCGTATCTTTACGGAACCTAACAAACTGTTTCGAATACTCCGATTATTTATATATATATATATTTATTTATATATAGATATTATATATATATATATATATATATATATATATATATGCTATAAAACTTGCTTTTATAACTTTATTTTGTACAAGCCCTTTTAAATTAACAAACACCACATCATTAGTGTACTTTAAGTCCTCTAATTTGTGTTTATTATGATATGTCCAAAGTACCCAAATAGAGTAGACGAATCCTTTATTTATTTATAGATTCTATATTAAAGTAAATTGTAACCATTAATTAAGTAAATTAACTAATACTTTGTAATATGTCTAAATAAGGGAAATGTTTTTGCACCTCTAATATATGTTTACATATTCTATCACTAAACTAATGTCGGTGATTTATACAATTTTAACTAATATGTAAGTGTATAAAATAAGTAATTATAAAAGTGTAGAGTTTATGACGGACTGGTATCAGTTTTATATACACTACAAAATATACTATAAAATAATATTCCACAAGAGCAATCAAGAAAATTATCCTAGGGAAAAATTCACTATTAAAAAATTATAATATAATATAAAATACCGTATTATTATAAACCGGGGTAATTATGATCACACGGTCGTTCTCCCATACGACTAGTGAAATTGAATCCTAGTTTAAGTCCGGCTTATGTTTTGATAAGAAAATAGATGATTGATGATCTATATCTACCCAAATAAGAAGCAATAATAAAAAATTGAACAAATAAAAAGCCAATTAAAAGCCAATTAACAATTTAAAAAGGAAAACGGGAAACAAATAAAACGCGACAATTAAACAAGTAAATCAAAATTAAATCCTAAAAATGCAAACTAAAATTCTAAACCTAAGATAGGACAAAAGAAAATTTTAGAAAAAAGAAAAACATTTTTTTGATTATTTTTGAAATTTTTTATGAATTAAAAACTATTTAAACTAAATTAAATCCTAGAAAATAGCTAAATTAAATTCCTATAAAAATCTATAAAATAATTTTTAAACTTAGAAAAATCTAATAATATTATAAAAGTTAGGGAAAACTATTTTTAAAATAATTTTTAAACTTAAATTCCTAATTTTAAAATTAAAATAAAAGGCTTAAAAATAAAAATAAAAATTTAAAAGATGAAAAAAATAAATTTTCTTAATGTAAAAATAAAGCTATTTATTTTAAAGCTAAAAACTATTTTTTTGTATTTTTATAAAAACTTTTTCTATTTTTTATGATTTTTCTAAAATTATAAACTTTTAAAAAACTTTTAAAATTAATTAACAAACTATATTAAAATTTTATATCGCTAAAATTTTTATAAAAAATTAAACTATCTAAACAAAGTATGGACGAAATTTAAGAAAAACTAAAGCAATAATTTTTTACTTTAATTAAACTTATTAAAAACTAAACCTAATTATTAATTAAAACTTAACGAAGGACTAAACTAAGGACTATTGGTGTTAGGCCTTGAAGGACTATTAGTGCAAATACACTAACTGACAAAGGATTTAACTGTTGGGTGTAAACTTGCAATACCAAAATTTACAAAACTACCCTGAGGCCTATCCCCCGGTTTTAAACCCTAGTCCTTCATATGCCCAATCATTATGTTGTGATTAAAAAAAATTCTTAAATTGAAAAACTTATAAAGCCAAAGTTTGTGAATTATGCTGGCGTGAAACAATTTATCATAAAGGCCTTAGGGGCTAAAGCATCAAATTAGATCTAAAAGAGCTAATGCATAAACATGACTTCAAGTAAGGGCTTGTTTCACTTGGGTTTTACTAATTAAGCCTGTATAAAAACTCAAATTTTAAGCTCAAATTTAAAAGTAAGAAGATCCTGAGAGATATATGATATGCGCTTAATTATAATTATGAAAAAGAAATTTGAGTAAATAAAACTATAGGAAGACAACTAAAAATGTTGATCAAAAAGGGAGCAATGTCAAGGAAATAAGCAATAAGCCTTCCCCCCCCCAAAAAACTTAATAAGCTCAATTGCTCAAAAGCAAAGACAAAGCCAAATGAGCTTTTGCAAATTGACAAAATCTTTTAGACTTACTAATTTAACAAATAAAACCTAACCACTACAAGCTTCGGAATTTATAATTTAAAAGTTATACTAATACTGACTTCGGTTTTGAGTTTTTAGCTTTTTGGTGACCTTTTAAAACAGATTGTAATTTAGCTAATAAGTTTGGAAATGAAAAACAAGTCCTATGCTATAGTAAGCTATTTCTATACTTATCCTACTTAACTATAAAGCTCCTAAATGGTATGTATGCCTAGCTAGAATTTAAACAAAAAGTGACAGCAGGAACTGCATTTGTTCCTGATGGAATGCACTTTGCAAAATGCACAAAAAACAAACCATGTGCAGTGTCTCAAATGGGTCAAACCTGAACGTATACACTAGTAGGGAGTGTTTTCAAACACAATTCAAGCATAAAACAAAAGCTCATGTGAGCCTTGACAAGATTTAAGATGCAAGTCAAAATGTCACTTTTGACCCTGGTGCTAAGGAATCCTACAAGATAAAGCCATAACTTTTTGAAAAATTAAATCTAACTTTTAAAACAGTTTTTTCCTATAGAACCTTAAAGAGAAAAACTTAAGCTTAATCAAGTGGTTTTTACACTAAAATTTTTGAATTATATGAGGTCAAACTTTCTTAAACCAAACACCCCTTTATGTGATTGATAGATTTGATTAAGCTTGGATTTTCAAATCCAACAACTAAACCTATGATACCAGTTTATTAATAGTTTATACTAACCTCAATTAACATGATCTAACAACAGATTAAGCTTGGATATTAAAAAATGTAATTAAGAGCTAATCGCTAATAATATGTTTTTGGGTTTTTATGAGTCTTATAACAAGAGACATGCAATACAAAGATCTAAGGACCTTAAGCTAAAAAACAGATGCATGACCATTAACTATTAGCACAAGAGGATGAACAAAACTAAATTAAGCAGACGAAATTAAGCAAATAAGCCAAACTAATAAGCAATTAAGGAGTAATCTAGCTTATAACTATTAAACTAGTTAATGAAAATGTAATTTGATTTTAAGAAAAACTTACTTAAAACCTCTTGCTAAACAAGACCCCCTTGGTATCCATTTAAGGCAGATGTCTAACAAGGCTTCCCTAGCTTAATAATAAGCTAGGGTAATAGTCCATGAGGATCCTTCCATTTTAGATCCCCCTTCCATAGCTTAAATCCAATAAGTCCAAGGTAAGGTAATAGTTTTTAAGCTGATTTTAAAGTAGTTTAAGTAAAATTAAGGTTAATTAAGCTCAATCATGTGCTTAGAGGGATAATGAGTGCGTTGAGTAGCGTATGCTTTAGTTTAACAATTGATATGAAAATAAAGAGATTATGAGAGATTATCTAAAAACTGAATTATCATTAATAAAAGCTTGGTTACTATATTGATTGAAAGTTACAATGTTTAAAAGGAAAATTAAGCTAGAAAAAGGAAATTAAGCTAAAACTTAAATCTAAAGCTACAAGCTAAAAACTAACTAGATGAAAAGATGTGTGTGTGTGTGTGTGTGTGTGTGTGTGTGTGTGTGTGTGTGTGAACTGTTAAGGGTTATTTATAGCTGAACAAAGAACCTTCTAGCCCCTTGCCTTCATCAATCATCCACCCTTGATCTTTCTTTTATTTTTGATCTTTGTTTTTGGCCATTGGATCACTAAGTGACCTCACACGGATTGCCAACGTGGAAATCCATGTGAGGCACGCTTGTGTTTCATTCTCTGAGTAGATTAGCACAAAAAACCTCACATGTGTGCATTTCCATATGGGTCTGTGTGTCTAGAGCTTGTGTGAGGCTTAATTAACCTTGAATTTGACTGATTATGACCCCCTCCTTAGTGTTAAACGACGCTCATGGAATTGACCATTAACCCTTTAATTCTCATTTGCCCTATTCATTTTTAATTCTTGGTTAAATCAATGAAAGCGACGTATGATCAGTGCTTAGGATAATGGCGCCCTTTTTTTTAACTGAATGAGTAAAAATTCAGTTGATCTTTGCCCTATTGACAATACTAGCCCCTCTAATTTCTTTTCCCTTTTCTAGTTATAAATAACTTTCGAAAATTGCAAGTTTAGCCCTTGTGGTTTATTTAAAAGGGAAGTGGGCTAGTAATGGGCTTATGAATTGGGCTTTTGGGCTTACTAGATCCGGGTAAGGTATTTTAGGGTATTTCAGGCCATATACGGTTTTTAAGGGCCCAATAAGAGGGGAGGGGTCATTTTTAGACATTTATAAAACTTGAGGGACTGGAATTGGATTATTGTGAGGTTTTGTCTTGTAGTGGATTACTGCTGTTGACCAGGTTGACTGGATTTGACTGCGATCTTTGACTTTCTGGCTTCGACTTTGATTCTTTGGCTTCTTTTTGTTCTCTTCTGATTCTCATGCCCGTGCTTGCCCGTTTTTGACTGTTTTCTTATGATTTTTGATATATCCTTACCGCACACACAAAACACAAATACGGCATATTTTTGCCATTTTTGGTCTTGGTTTTGGGTTTATTTAGGTTATTTTTAGGTACAAATCTGGATTATGTGTTTTCTACACTTATCAAAGTTCCGAAATTAAAAGCTTGTGAGTCCTAACGCATATTCACATGCCTTATAAACAAAATACTCAAAAATTTCCAAACTAATCTTTGAGAGTAGCAAAGATTTTTGTTGAGAGAGTTAAGAGGCAATACAAGTTCTATTATAAACACTCCCGTTATTTCCATTTTCTAATGAGGGGGTTTTTTATCGTTTTATGATTTTTCTTGATAATTAATTTTCCTAACTACAATTTACTTGTGTTGACTAATGTATTGTTTTCATTACCTCTTTGGGTAACTCTTAAGATCATAGAACAAAAAGCACATTAAGTGTCTACAAAGATTACTTCATCATCATCCGAATTTTTCTCTTTTCCCATGCTAAGCTTTAAAAAACAAGATCATTGTTAATTATATGCATGACATAAACATACACATAAATATTAATTGTGTACTTACTTTTTACTCCCGCAAATCTACTTTTTGTATCTCAAAGTTTTACTTAAGTATTATCCTAAAGCTCTTTAGACTTGTTTCGATACTTATTAATTCCAAAAATAAAGCGTAACGGTTTTATCCTCAACTCAACCCCCCCCCCCCCCCCCCCCCCCCAACCCACTTCCCCCTCAGCCCCTATACTCCAACCAAAGATAAATGTTCTCAAGAATAAAGTCCACCATCGAGGCAAACCAATATAATTTGCCTTTTATTAGGCTACTTAAGCAAGGCACACTTTAATCGTCATATACCCGAAGGCTTCTTTAATGTCTTGAATGGACCAATCTTATTTGCTCCATTTACCTTGGCTCTTTTAAGGCCAAATAAGAAAAACAATTATGCAAACATGATTATACACTAGTCCTTATAGAAGGGCTACAACATGGCTACGACTTCGACAAGAGGTAGCAAACATATTTAAACCTTCGGTAAAATTCCTCGACTTTTTAGAAGGCTTGTTTGTGTTAAACATCGGTTGTGAGCCGGAAGATACCAGCAAACTTTTATACAGTTCGGATTATTATTGAATTCTACTTATCCCCATTATACCCTAAGGAGCTTTAGGATAAGCAAAAAAATTTCTTATAGATAACATATAATATGCCAAATTAAGTTATTCCTTGATGTGTACTCATCCTAATCATACAATAGGAAACTAAAGAAGACTTCTATTAGCTAAGTATATAACCAAAAAAAACATTAAACTTTATTTATTAAACATTTATATTGAGAGGGTGAAACAAGCTAATGGTGAGGAAAAGCCACAATTAAACACATATGAGTCCTCTGAACTGGAAAACCAAATATTCTACGTTTTTATGTCATGACTTTAAAATTATACACTATCATTTCTGTTCTTAGTAATTTAAAATCTTAAGAAGAGACTCGCTGAAACACTTATACACACTTTCATTCCTTACACCCGATACCTCTTCTGCGATAAAATCGCCAACTTGGCCATTTTTAAAATATACTTGAGTTTTGGAAAAAGTCTTCAACTTTACTATTGAATTCATGTCTAGCATGTTTAAAGTACTACATGGACTAGCACAAAACTATCTATCATTAATTGTTACAGGGGTGGAAAGCAGAAACTCTACACGTTCCGATCGGTGTCAAAAATTACTTATTATTTCTTACCAACGGAAAACCTACATTTGTCTCTTAACACTTATATATATATATTATTTATTTATTTTTTTTTGATTACTTCCTGCAAATAAGAAACTTTAAAATTTTAAAAATTTTTTTTCTATTTGTGTGGGGGGGGGGGGAAGAGGGGAGGGGGGGAAAATCGGGTACGTGAGAACAAAACAATAAGAGCACAGCAACATCACTATCGATAGGATTCCCTTCCCAAAACTACATTACGAAACATTGTCACTCAAATGTTTAAAGTCGGGTCTATGCTGAACAATCTAGCCGTGTATGAGGTGTATGCAAAGATACAACGTTTAATCGATATTGATGAATGGTTATGGGAATCTCCCATAACTACTAATTTAACACAAAGGATGAGAAGCATCGAGTAGAACGGTGACAAATTCAACCGACACAGAGGGCTTCATAGTATTTGTTGGTTCGATACTTACAAAATCAGACAACGAAATAAAACCCCATAGCAACCTAACATCGATGAAATCGGAAGAGAAACAAGCCTCGCTCAACACACCACATTTAGATAATAGAAATAGGAGGTACAATAGAAGGATAAGCATGGGGTGAACTCTCACGATGCGGCCTTCTTGTTTTTGGTCACGCAGTAACAGCTTGAATGTCCCTGAATTTAGTTTCCTTGGAAGTCTGGAGATCGGGATAAACCATCGGTGGTGTATCCCTCCAATAGTTGTGCCTTAAGTCCGAGGGTACACGTGGCAGGGGAGGCGATAAATGGCCGGAAGTACCAAGAATTTAGATTTAGCGGTTAGTTGGTAATATCTTATCGGGTATGAGTTTAAATTATGGCAATTGAACTTTGTAATTCGATACCATCAGCTATTGAGAAAACTTGTGAAGTGCCCATAAGGCATAAACATTCGATTGATTGTGAAAAGTTCCGGACCATCGGGATATTTTAGCTTATTTCTGGAGGGAAATCTTTAATAGGGATGTTAATAAGCTAAATACCAAGACTTGATCACCTCACATTGAAAAAATTCGAATCTTTATCTTGGAATCGTGTAGCTTTCTTTGTCTTATCCTTGTAGATTTAGCGAATTTTCTCGTTAGGCTTGATACGATGCCTGCTATGTTCACTTGTGTTGAAGCTTTCGATGATCGCCCGCGGTCTTTATAATCGAAGTTGGCATGCTTAGCAGACCAATATGCCTTTTGTGTTCTAGTTCGACGGGTAAGTGATCACGCTTTTCCTTGTTTATCATTGTTCGGTCGTGCATCCAATTTGGGAGTTTTGTGAGCGGTCCTAAAAGCCCATATGCATCATTTCTAGTTTGTTCGGACCATGAGGTAAGGTTTTCTCCTAACGTCATCTCCAAACTTCTTTTTAAGACCTCGATTCCGTGACACTTCAACTTGACCACCGTTTGAGGTGTGAATAAGGAGTCGAAAAACGACGATGGGTGACTCCATATGATTTTACATGACTTTTGCAAACTTATCGTTAGAAAATAGGTTCCCTCGACTTCGCTGTTGATGATTGCTACTAGGAGCACAGAATACGGGAGAAAAGGGATTTTAAGAAATTGAAACTACTCTTGCTCGTTGTGGGGATCGCTTTCGCATTCAAACATTTCGATAGATAATCGACGGTAACCAGAAGACATTTATTGGTTTCCTCTAGCGATGGGAAAAGGTTCCCATAAAATCAATACCCATTACATCGATATTTCACAAACTTGGATAGTCATTTTGAAGGCATCTCATCACGTTGAGAGTTTTTGCCTTGTTCTTTGAACATGCATCACAAGGATTTGATCATATTCGTAAGCATCTTATAAATTGTAGGCCAAAAGAATCCGGCGTCAATACTTGCGTGCTGTGATGTGGCACTATGATGGCCCAGGTGGCGTCCTTTCATGGCAAGCTGTGAGGCTTTGAGAAGTTCTTGGCCAAATCACATCTCGGATGATTGGTACGGACACATGTACGGAAAGAGATAGGGGGTTTCATCCCAAAAGTAATGCTTAACGTCTTTGAAAAAAAACTTTTTCTTTTGTTGGACTCGTCATTCCTTTGCTTGAAATTCCCGCGTGGTAGTTTTCTTCTAAGTCGTGAGTAACCAGGTGGTATTTTGGTCACTCTGAGAAAGTCCACATATTCAATGTTTCAAGAGGAAAAGTCTCGGTAATCTCTTTTGGATCAAAAACATTTTCGTAAGGGTTTTCAAGACGAGAGAGGTGATCGGCTGCATAGTTTTTAGCTCCCTTGGTATCAATTACTAAGAAATCGAATTCTTGAAGAAGTAAGATCCATCTAAGCAATCTTGCTTTGGCGTCTTTCTTGTTGAAGAGGTATTTCAATGCGGAGTGGTCCGTGTACAACAACAATCTTGTTCATGATTAGTATGATCAAAACTTCTCAAAAGTGTAAACAACTGCAAGCATCTCTTTTTCCATTATTGTGTAGTTTGTTTCTGCTTCCGTCATGGTCTTGCTAGCGTAATGAATTGGTCGGAAATGCTTCTCAATCCTTTGTCCTAGGACCGCACCTATTGCATATTATCAACTTGCGTCGCACATGATTCTCAAAAAGGTTGGTCCCAATTCGGAGCATGAGAATTGGCAGCTTCGGTTAACTTATTTTTTCAAATGTTTGTAAGCAACGGTATGCAATCTTCCGAGGAAAATGGTAAGCGAGTGTTATTCTCTTGAAGAGATGGGTCATGGGTCGAAAGATTGGATAAGTCTTTGATAAATCTTCGGTAGATCCCGCAGACCGAGAAAAACTTCGGATTACCTTTAAACGGTCGTTGGGTGACGGAAGCTTGTTGAAATTCATCTACTATTTGGCATTTTCGACTTCAATTCACATTCTTATGTCCTAAACAATGCCTTCTTTACCATGAAAATGGACTCTTTTCCACTTTTAGTGCTAATTTGGTTGTCTTCACACCAGTTTGAGCATTCTAGTCTAAATTGGAAAAGACACGGGAAAAAAGATTCTCCGAATAACTCTATAAAAATCGTCCTAAAAGACTTCCATTGGTTTTTCTTCTATCATGTCTGAAATATGGCCAGATACAAAAGTTGAAAGTTACGGGTGCATTGCACAAACAGAATGGCATTCGATGATACGTAAGGTTCTGTAAGGGGCACGGGAAAGTAGTTTGTCTGGATCTTTAGGATCAATAAGGCATTTGAAAATACCCTGATAAAAACCATCTAAGAAACAATCAAATATTCGTTTGCCAGGCTATCGCTATAACATGTGGTACATGAATGGTAATGGGGAAAATTGGTCTTTACAAGTTTGCTTCGTTCAACTTTCGATAGTCGATGCAAACTCTTCATCCTGTGGACTAATCTTGTAGGGCACCAATTCATTGTCTTCGTTCTTGAGAACGGTAATATCCACCTTTTTTTAGGAAACACTATGGACAGGAAGAAACCCATGGACTAACCGGAGATTGGATTAAATCAATCCCGCGGTCAAGAAGTGTCTTTCTACTTCTTTCTTGATGAAGTCGTGGATTTTAGGGGTTTTATACCCTCTTGATCGTTGGGAGCTGAAGGTTCGTAATCATCTTCTAGAAGGATTTTGTGAGAGCAAAACTCTGGATTATTGCCTCGGGGATATCAGAAAGTTTGTTTCTTAAGCAAATTGTTGTTTTCGGGTTTTTTGAGAACGTTACATGAGTGAGGTCTTTTCATCTTGGCTTAGATCTTTTGAAAATTATGACTGGCAGTATTGTTATAGTCCTCTAAAACGCCATACCTCGTGATGCGGAGGTAACTCTTTATGTTAGACTTCAGGGAATTTAACTTTTGGTTCATTAGATGTCGCATATTCGAGTGAAGACTCTTTGGCTTCAAACAACTTTTAAGATCTTTTTGATTTACGGAGTCGAGGTAATCTCCTTGGTTTGGTGAAGGTAAAGGGTCATTGTTGTGAAGTGCCTCTAGACATGTGAATGTCACCCTCGGGATCGTAGTACGTAGCATTGAAAAATGGTGAATGGATGTAACTTGGTTCATCAATCGTATTGCTATTAATAGCATCGGCTTCCTCAAAGAGTAGAAATCCGCTTTCATCAAAAGGAAGTAGTGTCGGAGATGAAGTGGAAAACAATTGGACTAGTTAGTATACGAAGAAGGATTGTTGTGAAGCAACTAGGAATCGGATTAAAAATCCAGTACCTTCTTGTGAATAAATTTCACAAGCAGCATCAATTAGATCAACTTTCTTCAATGATTCGAGAATTGTTGTATGAAATGGATGGTGGGATCACCTTTTTTATGGCCGTTTAAAGAGTGATCATCATTTCTAAGAGTAATCCTCTCCTTCGTAAAAATCCGATTTCAAAGCATGAGCGTACCTAAGAAAAGGTAGCCGAGTAGTATTAACGGTGACTCGGAGGGATCAGCTATTTAAAATCAAGAACAACGAAATCGGCAGGAAAGTAAAACTTCCCACTTTTGACAAAACATTTGCAGGCAACACCGCGGGCTTGGTTTGGAAATTGTACGGTCGGCTTAATTCTTCAATTCCATTTATTGTTTCAGTTAGGACCGGGAGATTGAAGCTTTTTCCAAATAGATAAAGGCATGAGATTGGGGGGATTACTAAGCACCTAAATCGGCAAGGGGCTAAGTAACTATCGGAAAACTCCGAAAATTTCACACTGGAATGAGAAATCGACCTGGGGTCACTAGGCTTTCTGGAGGAAGCTTTTTGGACAAACGATCTACAATTTTCTATTCCGGCGTTTGGCATAACTCAATTAACTTGTCTTTGTTATTTAACAATATTTTAAACATTTGGACGCAAATCTTTGGCAATATGATTGAGATGCATCTGCAAAACTAATCTCAAATGAAAGGTTTTGAAGATTTCCATAAACTTTGGAAAGAGCAAAGAATGTCTCTTTTACACGATCTTTTGTTTTGTTGAGTCTTGATGGATAAAGGCAAATTGGGTTTGGCTTTGTTAGAACGGAAAAGAAGGTTCTTTCGCTTGGTGCTTTGTCTTTGGTTTGTTTTTGGAACATTGGAGGAGGTTGGATGTCTTACGGTGCTCGGTGCTTGTATCCTTGGTCGCCTCACTTTCCTTTTCCACCACCGGCGGTGGAATCGGAGGTCCATCGTATGAAACACCACTACGAGTCGTAATTGCCTTGGCTTCATTCCTAGGATTTGGAATGGTATTGCTTGGTAAAGTACTTGAACTTGAAGGTTGGTTGGTGTGATAGCTTTGCATGAAACTGAGCATCATTTTCTCGAAATTTATTTTTTTTTTTTTTCATTCTTGGCATCTTTTGAGAATCATGTAAACTCTTTGAATAAATCATTTTGGTTGTCTTTGATATTTATCTAACTTCATTTGCAAGTTATTCATGTTCGCATCATTTGCTTTAGCATAACTTTCAAAATCCGTTTTAGACACTCCTTGAACTTGTGAAACGGGAGGTAAAGCTTGATTAACCAAAGGTTGATTTGTTGGTGGTTGGTATGGTGGGGCTTGGTAAATGGCTCCTTGATTGTTTGGACGGTTTTGGTTAAAATTTCCTCCACAGTTTTGATTTGAATTGAAATTGTTTCCTTGATATCGGTTTTGGTTGTTTTGAACATTTGGTTGATTGAAACCCGGTGGTCTCATTTGACTTGCCAAATTAGAAGGTTGGTTTCTTTGGAGAAAATTACCAACGGCTGCGGTTTGTTGGAATTGTTGAATATTATCTTGAAAAACGGGAAAATCGTTCCTTGTTAACGGACAATTGTTGAAATTATGGTTTGAACCACAAAAGGACACAATACTTCTCAAATGCTTTGAAACCGGTTGAACTAGCAGGAGTGTAACATCTTAAGCTTTCATTTCATTCATATTTGTTTCCATCTTGAGTCATCTTATCCTCAGTGAAGCGGGTATTTGTTGCATATCGATATGAATTATTAGAAGGTGAAGAAGTAGAAAGAAGAGCATCCGTACTCACTCTTGAATCACTAGCACGACTTCTTGAGTAACGAACTTTTGACTTGCTTTCAATAATCGCTAATCCTTCTTGAAGCATCTTGTCTAAAAAATTGCCACCCGCGGCCAAAATTCTTAAGGGCAATCTTGATCGTTTTTGAATTCAAAGCAATTGTATAAAGCTATCGAGTTGTGTAGTTACGAGATAGCCATGGTGAGGACATTGTCGCAAATGTGTCCTTTAAACGTTCCATGCTTCATTGAAGGTTTCGTTTGGTTTCTTGGAAAAAATTGGTGATTTTGTTCCGAAGGTAAGTTGGTTTTTGATGGTGGAAAGAATTGGTTTATGAATTTTGGAAACAAGGTCGTCCCATAGTGAGAAATGTCTTAGTGGTTCCTTGTTTAACCAATCTCGGGCATTCAACCCGTTAGAGAAAAAGGAAAAAGCAAAGCTTAATCGAAGTGTCGGAAATTCGGGATGTCTAAACGTTTGAAGTGACCTTAGTTGAAAAAATCAAAGGTGATTGTGAGGGTTTGTCTACCCGTAAACTTATTCACTTTCGCACAAGATTGATTAAAAAGGTTGTTTAAGCTCAAAATTATGCTTTAATCGTGGAAAAAACTATAGAATCTTCATACCCATCGATGGGTGCTTGTAACATTTGGGCTGGTGATTGTCGGCCAATTGCAACTATGTTTTGATTGGACAATTGGTTCTTCTAAATCAAAATTTTCAACAACAACGGGAGTGTTTGTTGTGGCCGACGTTGCGAGGAGAGTGCGGAACGAGTGCGCATAAAAAGAAAAAACTAAAAATCAAAAACAAAACTTTACACTAATTTTTTATTTTTTTTCCCTTTTTTTATTAACCAATGAATTTTAATGGTTACACGAAAGAGACTTAAACCAAATAATCAACTACTTCACAGAGTTTTTGCTCTTGAAAATGCTTTTCAAGGTGAGCCGTAGTTCGTTAAGACATAAATGGCAAGTGTTTAAATCTTTAGTGTTAGATTTGGGCACAAGCAACAGTTCACCGAAATTATTATGATTACATCTCCGTTGAGAATGTTATATTTTGGTATTTTTACCAATTGGTGAATTTTATTTCTTAAAAAGAAGTAGATTTTTTTTATTTTGATTTTCTCTCTATTTTTTTTACATATACTAAAAAGAAAAGGAAAATATTTTTTACTTTTTTTATTTTATTTTATGATTTTTTGGATTTTTTGAATTTAAAACAGGAGTTTAACATATTTCTATCACTAACTAAGTGGTGATTTAACAATATAACAATTATGTAAGTGTATAAAATAAGTAATTATAAAAGTGTAGAGTTTATGACGGACTGGTATCAGTTTTATATACACTACAAAATATACTATAAAATAATATTCCACAAGAGCAATTAAGAAAATTCCCTAAGGAAAATTCACTCTTAAAAATATATATAATATAATATAAAATACGTATATTAAACCGGGTAAATATGATCACCCGGGTCGTTTCCCCAACGACTAGTGAAATTGAATCCTCGTTTAAGTCCGGATTATGATTTGAATAAGAAAATAGATGATTTGATGATCTATATCTACCAAATAAAAGCAATAATAAAAAATTGAACAAATAAAAGCAATTAAAAGCAATTAAACAATTTAAAAAGGAAAACGGGAAACAAATAAAACGCGACAATTAAACAAGTAAATC